>WOXC01008714.1:0-95873 GCA_011680675.1 Gymnobelideus leadbeateri | reverse complement strand
AAGGAAAGCAAGTGTGAGCTAGGGGAACTTGCTTGTGGGGAGGCTTAACAAAAAGAATGTTTGTGAGGTTGGTGCTCTGTCTGTTGATCTGTATTGATTTCTCAGACAGAAGTCCTGCCTGCTGCTGTTTCTCAAACAGAAATCCTATCTGATGATGTGTGTTGATTTCTTAGGCAGAAACTGAATTGAGATGATAGTGTTGGTAATGTGTATAAATATTGTTGTAGCCCTGTTAAACTTTGTCTTCCTAGAAACAGAAGCTTCAGGCAGTAGCCCCCGGAGCCTGCTGTCAATTAGGAGCAGGAAGAGCTTGGAGTATAGCAGCCCATGGGAGCTGAGACAAGGAGCAGGAGCAGAGAACTGCTTATGTGTGAATCCACATAAGAGTTATGTGAATCCAGGCAAGACATGGGGGGGTGCTCAGCCCACAGAAGAAAAGCCAAGGGACTTGGAAGTCAACCTCCAGTCAAGAGGAAAGAGGACTTTACTTGGACACTATTGACTAAAGAGATTGTAACTTACTGTAACCTAGGAGTGTATGGTGTTTGTATTTTCTGCTACCCCTTAAGGATGTGTTATGGTAAGACTTGAAATTCTACTACTTATTTGGTAAAAAAAAAATGTCAAGATAGCCTTTGTATGCCAGGACTCAAAGCCTCAAAGGCAGACAACTGAACTTTTACTCTTTGTATGTGTACATTGGCATGCCTGGTGTCTCACAGCTGATCAGTACTGAGTGTGTCCCAGGGAATATTCAAAGTTAATATCTCTGGAAAATAGAAGGGGACTTAATTTGTGATCTAAAATAAAAGGGAACCATCATTCTAAGCTTCTAACATTTCAGTAATCTCACGTTAATAGGATACAGATCAAACTCCATTCCCCACAGCCCATTAAGGACTCCTACATTTAAATGCCTCCCTATAAGAAGCAGTCTTTTTATTATGCTCTGTAATGGCTATGATTGTCTTTAAGCAACCCCCAAGATGTCCAAGATGACTAAGAAGGAATGTTACAAGGAATAACAAGGTACAGAATATCCCTAAGAGGAAAGGAAGAAGTCTGGTTTCCTTGTAGGTTTTGCAGAAATTTTTCTTAGCATTAAGCCCAAAGCAGTAGTAATCACAGAGCAGTCACCTGGTGTCCATCATGTGAATAGCTGTGCTGAATAGCCATCCCAGAAGGAACTCCTGCTCCTGAGAACATCCCATTTTTCCTTTGGCTCAAGATATGTGCCCATTGCTAAAAACCAGTGGTCTCTGATCACTTAATGTTGGAGTCTGGGCTCACAACAACCACTGTGACCAGAGAGTAGCTGAGTGATGGTGGTTCATGAGGCAGAGCACTAGGACAGTGCTGGCTTCATAAAGAGCTGAAGTCTATCAACCATTAGAATGGCAAACATTTCACAGTATTTCCCAGAGTCCAGGCTGAAGAAATGATGGCACAGCTGGGCTGTCTATACATCACTAATTAGTTTGGCTGTGCTTAGTGGTGTGTCCATAATTCTGTTTTTGAACAGACTGGCTTCTGAGGTAGTAGTCAGATACACAGACTGTTTTCTAAAGCTCCTTTTAGAGAAATTTCTTACATTCTCTCTTGTTTCAGTCTTCTTTTTTCCCAGGGGCAGAGACAATTAAATAGCACACTGGATAGTGTTGGGGCTGGAGTCAGGAAGACCTAAGTTTAAATCCAACCTTAGATACTTACTAGCTGTGTCACCCTAGGCAAGTAACAGAACTTCTGTCTGCCTTGATTTCCTCAACTGTAAAATGGGTAGAATAGGGTAGAATATCTCTGAGGGTTGATGTAAGGATCAAATGAGATAAGACTTGTAAAGCACAGTACTTGACATGTACTAAATACTATATAAATGCGTATTCCATTACCCTCCCCCACCTTCCACTCGATTTCTCAACCATATGCTGTGATAAAGAGTTTTGAGATGCTTTTTTTATGCAGTGCTTTTTTGGGTGCTGGTCTGTCTCAGGAAAGGACTGAGCATTCCAGAAAAACATCTGGAATTGTGAAAGTCAGGAGAAAGCTCCTGTTTTCCTAGAGCTGAAAAAAAGCACAATCCTATAAGGAACAGGTCTCTGTGAGAGGAAACAGAAATCTGGAGGGAAGCACTGACTTGATTGAACTCTCACTGAAGAACCAGATGGCAGCAAGCCAGAGGGAGATGCATGGGGTAGATTGTAAGAGGAAGAATGGCCTGCCCACACTGCCTGAGATGTAACATTTTTCACACTTCCCTGGATACAAAATCTCAAAACACCTGACCTAACAAACCCAAGGCATACCTTAAAATGTCAGGATGCAAAGACTAATTTATTAGACATAGGTTGTTCCAACTTGAAGCAAAAAATAAATTCTACTGCTATGAACATATAGACAGTAAAATGTTTACTGACTAAAGGATTCAGAATGTAGAAATTTGAATTCTATTTGAAACTGTCCTCCTCATTTACTATTCCACTTAAATTTCCTAATCTGGAAAGTGGGCATGAAATCAAGATGTATGTGACCTAGAACACCATTAAGACTCTCAAATTAGACAATGTTATATTACAAAATATGAAATATGCAAAATAAGGAAGGCATATTTTTATTAGCAAGCCCTAGTTTTAGTTCAGTTACATTAGACTACAATTTATATTTAAATATTCATCAGAATCTCCTAATTGCTCATGTGATTTTGAACAAGTTCAATTAACTGCTTAATTTCTTTATCTCTAAATTGAGGAGGGTTGGTGGATAAAATGATCTTTGACCTCTGAGGTGTCTGACAACTCTAAATCTATGATCTTTTTGTAACACTAATATTATTGACTAAATCATTACTCAAGTTATAGAATAAATGTGATGTCTTAGCTTTCACTGTTTTCCATTTTGTTGGGGTTTTTTTGGAGGGGGGGAAGGCAAGGCAATTAGGGTTAAGTGACTTGCCCAAGGTCACACAGCTAGTAAGTGTTAAGTGTCTGAGGCTGAATTTGAACTCAAGTCCTCCTGACTCCAGGGCCAGTGCTATATTCACTATGCCACCTAGCTGTCCCTTATTTTCTGTTTTAAGAGGTGAAATTTGACCTGAATTTGTACCAAATAATGAACTGCTTGATAATGAGATTGTACCCTAGGCAGATTTAGAGATCCCATACAAACAGGCATGAAAATGACATTTAACATGAGAAAGCCTAAGTCACTTACATTTATCCCTAGTATTGGCAGGGCCATGGTGATGACTTTATTCACTGTATCAGAATTTGTGATTGTTATTGTTCTAGACTGCAGAAGAGAAAGAGAAATAACAAAAAAGATCATGAGGTCGAAGGACTTTAAAGAAGACAAACCAATTGTAGTCAACACTGGATCATTCACATTTTAAGGGCAAAACTTGCTTTTGAAGGCACTGACATCTTTACAGAGTATATGACAAAAATTCTTTAACATTATTTTTCATCCAGTCTTACGCCCTTATTTGGTGACCTGTAGCCTAACTGGGGGTAAGGTAGGTAGGGTGATCATCTAGACCATGAGTGTCAAAAACCACCAAGCAAAGCCCAAACCAAAGATTAAAATGTAATTTGGAAATATTTAACAAAATAAATAAAAATACAATAGAACATAGGTAAAGTTAATAAGTGGTTTTCTAAGTCAATGTGCAGCCAACAGGGATGCTTATATAGGTTTTAATGGTCCCAATTTCTTTCTTTTTTGAGGGCAATTGGGGTTAAGTAACTTGCCCAAGGTCATACAGCTAGGTTTTTGTCTGTGTGTGCGTTAAGTGTCTGAGGCCGGAACCGAACTCAGGTCCTTCTGACTCCAGGGCCGACTCTCTACTCACTGCACCACCTAGCCGCCCCCCAATTTCTTTTTAAGTTTGACACCACCCACATAGGGGAAAACAGTTATCTCTCCTAGCATTGAGAAGGTATGAATCACAGAGCAGTTTGAGAGAGAATTTATGACTGCTTCCTCAGAGCAGTCACATGAAGAAATAGGCAGCAAGGAAGAGCTTAGGGAACTGTGATAAGGATGGGAAAAGCTAGATAGCTTTTAATTTTCCACCTGAGTGAGCTGAGTTTTCATGGCACAGCTATATTGTTTTCTTTTGGTTGGTAAGAATCTCAGGAAGGAACCTAACCATATTCAAATTCAAATATGAATACACACATGTCAAAGCCCAACACAAATTCAAACAAACAAATGAGCAAAACACCAGCCCTACCCTTTCCAATTAATAACATTATTCACTGGTATACACAATTAAGAACTAGCTATAAAAGATTTGTTTTGTTTCTGAACAATGCCATGCTTCTTTACATTCAAAATTGAGGGGAGAGGGGAAGAGGTAAAGAAAACCCAATACCAACAGAGTTGGTCTAGAAATCAGAGCACAGAACATTTGGAAGAAGAAGCTCTATTTCTGGTGCTGTAACAGGCTTAGTATGACTTTGGGAAAGGGAGTTACTTCTTTACTTCAATTCAGCATAATTCTGCCAAAAATACAAAAAAAAGGATTACAAATCAAAAGGGTTAGAAAAGAAAATCATGTGTGTGTGTATGCATATGCATATGTATATGTATATGTATGTGTATATGTTTATGTTTGTGTATGTGTTTATGTTTATGTTTACACATATGTATACATATGGATAAAGTTCTCTGGATTCCAGAAGACAATTAAACTAGAATGGTATTTATTGTGAGAGGCAGCATGACACAGGATGTGAGGTCATTCTTCAAGTCAATGAGAGCAGTGTTCAAATCTTACCCTCTAGTGATAGGTATGTGACTCTAGGTAAGTAATTTATGAGTGGCCCAAACTAGTCATCCATTTGTATCAGTGGAAGAAACTTACTGAGTTTTCTGTACTGGTGAAATCACAGGCCCAAGTCCTTCCTTACCAGTATAAGGTACTATTGTGAAGTTTTAGTCATGTTTGACTCTTCGTGACCCGATTTGGGGATTATTCAAGCATTATATTTCAAAAATAATTGAGATCTAAAGGTTATCTTCCTCCTAGATTCTCTCAGGTATTCCAAATAAAAAAAGTAACTAGAAAATGCCCTGTGGTACCATGTGGCTTCTCTCCCTCTTTTATTTCAACATTTTCTATTAATGACATTTCTTCAGATTTTTAATTAAATGGGTTGAATTATCAGGCAAAGTCCTGACTGCCAACAGGTACTGGGGCCATAAAACCCAAAATACTTGACTTTTCTGGATCCAATTCCCTTCTCTGTTAATGTCATCACAATCATCAAAGTCATCCAGGGTACAAAGTATATTCTATTTCTTGCTTAATCATCCAACTAGTCTTACCAATTCTGCCATCATAAAGAAGAAAAAATATCACAGAATTTCAGAGGTGGCTTATACCTGAAAAATTCCCTAGTTGAACACTGTTCATAATTTACAGATAATTAAAGGCACCAGGGAGATTAAATTCTTTTGTTTAGTTTTCAGAGCCATACAGACCTTAAATGGCAGAGCCTGGAACAGGACACAGGTCTCCTGACTCCCAGTCCATTGCTCTGATCATTTCATCATATTGTTTTCTACCATGCCCCTATACCCAATTTCTCCTTTCATTCCATTGGCATGACCCTTGTTCTTAGCTTTGTTGTTCCTGAAATGATTTGCTAGTCTCCTGGTTTCCCAGTGTTTTTTCCTTCCATTTCCTCCACCCCCCAATCCTATACAGAAAATTTATCTTAAAACACTTCTTGGGTCATGCAAAACTATTGCTCAAAATTCTCCAAATATTCCACAATCTCCGCACTATGTACCCAATAAAATTCAAATTCCATTCATGTCTCCCAAATCTAACCTCAGACTATCTTTTTTTAGGCTTATATCAAGGTCAAAGTCTTCACAAATCAAATGATCAAAACAAGACCAGTCCCTCACCCCCACCTCTACTAATATTGTTGTCTCAGCAAGAAAAGGTTTTCCTTATTATTTTCATCTGTCAAACTATTCCCTGTCACTAAAGACCTAGCACATAATGCTTACTATCTTGGGCAGTAACCAGGGAGAAGTAATTCCTTTAAATTGAGGAGGACAAATTAATGCAGTAGGAAAAATGCTAGATAAAAATTCCTAAAGGATCTAAGGTCTAATTCTGCCTTTGACTCTTTCTGTATGACTTTGTATAAAGTCCCTATCCTCCCTGGCCTTCCTTGCTCAAAGTAATTTCTTTCTTTTGTGTATTTTTCTTAATTACTAAAACAAATACACTATAAGAAAAGAAAAAGAAATATATTATAAACTTAAATAAGAAATAAATAAGAACAAAATAAAAGCATGGCATGTACACAGCAGAACATAAGAGAGTATTCAAAATACATAGCAATAAATTTCAATTTCAAGAAAGCCTATATAATAAATACTGTACATTGTGTTGAGAGCTGTCTATCTTTGCTTTGCTTTCTTGTAAGTTTTCTTTTGTTTTCTGCTATGCACTTTACTTTGTTCTTTTTTCCTCGTTCCTCCCACCACCCACCAGGATATAATTAAATACAGATAAATTTATATATAGATATAGATATATACATATATATGCATGCATACATATATAGAAGACATATACTTTCCCCAGAAAATTCTACTCCCGATCTTTGTTTTCATGTTTGTGCATATCTCTTATTTCCTATCCTTCCTAACTCTACTTCACTTCTGTCTGCTACCTTGCCTTTCTATTGCTTACCCTACTCGCCTCAAAGGATCCCTCCCTTACCTTCCCATTCCCATAAATCTATTTTTCTTAATTAAAAAAAAAACTTTTTTAAAGCAATTGGGGTTAAGCAACTTCCTCATGGTTACACGGCTTTTCATTTTATGTATGGGTGCTAACTTTATGAGGCCAGAACAGATCCCGGGTCCTCCCGACTCCGAGTCGGTGCTCTTACTCACTGCACCACCTAGCCACCCCCAATTCCCATAAATCTAAACACCATTCTATACTCCCCTTTGATCTATTCCTTCAACCTCCCCTCTAAAGATCCCTCCCTTATCCTCCCAAGGATCCTTCCCTTATGCTTCCATTCCCATTAATCTAAACACCCTTCTCTACCACCCCACTTTAACTTATTCCCTCATCCTCCCCTCTAGATATCCCTCCCTTATCCTCTCCTCCTTCCCTATCCCCTTATCATTTTATTTCTTTCTGAAATTAGAAGACTTTTATACTCATATACACACACACACACACACACACACACACAAACACATATATGTATGTATGTATGTATGTATGTATTGTTCTTTCTTGAACCCATTCCTGATGAAAGTAGGCTTCCAGAACTAACAGTCTTCCTCTCCCATCTAATTACTCTGTGTTACACAACTGATCTTCTGCACTCAGTAGATATGTGACAGTTCCTTCTTGCCCTCGGCTGCATATCCCTAGTACAGCTGGGTCCAGGTGCTCTGGGTCAGCAGAGGTTCCCTTGATCTTCCACAGCTCAGATGCCCAACTCCCTTCACTGTTCCTGGGATAAAAGTTCCTGGGGCTGGGGCAGATGCAGTCTCCCAACCTAACTCCAGGCTTTGCTGCTTATTGTTTAAAGGGACCTAAGACCTAGTGTATTTACTCTTCATAGAGACCAAACTTTGTCCTGGGATTTGTCTTCAGATCTTATGGAATTGTCCCAGGAAGACCATTGTTCTGCCCCTACTCTTATTTATTTTTAACACTCTATGTTTGCCTTGAGGCACTATTTCATCTCTTTAATGTGGGAAAACCATGAGAGCCCGGAATTTTCTGACCTACTCCACAATCTTCCCAGAATCCTTTCTTTTTTCTGTTTCTATAGACCTTGTACACACAGCTTAAACATTTATCACATTCTAATTTGCATAATGGTTTATGTATGCAATAAAAAGGTAAATGCCAGTTCCCCTCAGCATTTCCCTCAGCACCTAGTACTTCTACATTGTTGGTATAAAGCAAAGGAGTTCTCTTTCTCTTTGTTGGGCCAATTTCCTAGAAGAAACTATTAGTCTGAGGCTTAAGAATGCTTTTCAGAATATGACCACAGAAAATTTCTTAATGCCATCTTAGCAAAAAGTTAAAAAAATTAATTACACTTATCCAAAAACATTTAATCACCACCTTTTTAAAAAAATCATCCTTCATTTACATTGTTCATTTGCTTACCTCCAAACTCAAAGTCTGAAAACTGAAATGAGTCTCCCAGGGATTTAGTACAAATTAATCTAGCTGTACTGTAACAACAAAACTATAAAAAGAGAAAAAGTGTGCCAAGCAGTCTTTCAACTTGCTCAATTGATAACACTTTTTACTATGATATGCTGAGTTAAATATTGAGGTCAAGAAGACTAGTAATTGGACATAAATGACTATAAAATGAAACTGCCTTGAAATGAGTCCATATGATTTAATGGAAAGATTGGAATTCATAAAATATTCAAATAATGATTTTGTCTATTGATACCTATTATTAATATGAATTAGTATTTGGGAAAGTCATTTAGCCTCTCTGGTCTCAGTTTCCCCATCTGTGCAGGGTAGATGGACCAGATGGTCCTTTCTAGTTCTAAATCAATGATCTTTACCACAATATTAACCATAGCAAACCAAAGGGAGGAAAACTGCTCCTTGAAGACAACAATCTTTGTTCCCAAGTTTGATCCCATTCTTTTATTTCCAACCACCATTATGAGGTATTCTGTTTCAAAATGTCTTCTCTGTTAAGGCAGAATTCCCCAGTAGATGATGAAAACCTGTAAGATTTTAAGGAACTTTTCCTAGATCTATAATTTACTGTACAAAGGCTACCAAACATGTCAGTTATCCACATTTCTTTAATTTTCAATTTTTTGACAATAGTATAATAGTCTATAAATTATTTCCTAATTTATTTCTGTAATTGGCAACTACGTGAACTAGGATACCAGTAGCAATAAGAGTTTTATGAGATGTATCTACAATTATATAACCTTCTGGTAAATGCTGACTAGGTATTCTACTTTTATTTTTTTTTAAATCAGGTAGCATATAAACTTTTCTCTACTAATTCTAACAGTGCCTTAGTTTAAAAAAACTTAATTAATGCTCTTTAAACTTTTTTTTAACTGGTAGAAGAAAAAATTTTCTCTTGTAATTTTACTGGTACCTTAGTTTAAAAAAAACCAATTATTCCAATAAAGGGAGAAAAAACTGCTTTATTTACCTGTCCAATGAATTCCCAAACTAAGCTATTTTATGACTGACATTTCTAATATCCTGGAAAATCAAATAATTTTCAATTCCTTCATTCTAAAAGCACTTATTATATTTGCTCTGTCTTCACCCTATGCACTAGGAGAGATACAAAGTTTGGATTTGAAATGGTCCCTGCTTCAGTAGACTAATGTCATCTAATATCTTCTCCTTTCAATTCTGTTTTGATTGAATATTTTCTTTCCCCATAATCATTTAGGTTGCTGACATATATAGATTAGTTCAACTATTTGAACAAAATGACCAGTTGGTAAATTCCAGTAAACCTGGTTTATGTAGAGACAACCACAGAATTTAAATCACTAGTTCCCGAACACTGTCTGGAAGGGGGGGAGGGGGGGATGAACTAAAAAAACTCAGGTGATTAATTCCAACAAATTACTTGCCCCCTGTTACAATACAATCCTGAATCGAAGGGGAGATAAAGAATGAGAAGAGACAGTATGGGTCTGAGCAAGAACACAGAGTATTGTTCTGTTACTTAAAATTCTCCTCAACCAGGAAGAATATTCTAAGAATGTACTAGATACTGGAAGATAACATAATGAGGAGTGTGAGTCCTTAACATTTTGTTGTTGTTGTTGAGTTGTTTCTGTCTCTCTGCGACCCAATTTTGTGGTTTTCTTGGTAAAGATACTGGAGTGAGGGGGCGGCTAGGTGGTGCAGTGAATAGAGTACCCACCATGGAGTCAGGAGGACCTGAGTTCAAATCCAGCCTCAGACACTTAACACTTATTAGCCATGTGACCTTGGGCAAGTCACTTAACCCCAATTGTCTTGCTTTCCCCCCTCCAAAAAGGAAAAAAAAGGCTGAAGTGGTTTGCCATATCCTTTTCCACCTCATTTTATAGATGAGGAACTGAAGCATACGGGGTTAAATGACTTGCCCAGGAGAGCTAAGTCTATCATATTTGATCATCACAAAACATTGCTGCTACTATGTACAATATTTTCCTGCTCACTTCATTGAGCATCAGTTCATGTAAGCCTTTCCAGATTTTTCTGAAATCCACCTACTCCTCATTTCTTATAGTACAATAATGTTCCATTACATTCATATGCCACAGCTTGCTCAGTCATCCCCCAATTGATGGGCATCCCTCAATTTCCAATTCTTTGCCACCACAAAGGAGCTGCTATATATTTTTGTACATGTGGATCCTTCTCCATTTTTTATGATCTCTTTGCAATACAAACCTAGAAGTGGAATTGCTGGATCAAAAGGTATGCACAATTTTATAGCCCATTGAGTGTAGTTCCAAATTGCTCTGCAGAGTGGTTGGACCAGTTCATAACCACCAACAATGCATTAGTGTTTCAACTTTTCCACATCTTCTCCAACATCTACCATTTTCCTTTTCTGTCATATTAGCCAATTATATAGGTGTGAAGTGGTACTTCAAAGTTGTTTTAATTTGTATTTATCTAATCAATGATGACTTAGAAATTTTTTTAATATGACCATAAATAGCTTTCATTTCTTTATCTGAAAATAATTGTTCACATCCTTCAACCATTTATCAATTGGGGGATGTCTTGTATTCTTATTAATTTGACTCAGTTCTCTGTATTTTTTAGAAATAAGGCCTTTGTTAGTAACACTAGCTGTAAAAATTGTTTCTCAGTTTTCTGTTTTCTTTTTCATCTTGTTTGAAATGGTTTTGTTTGTTCAAAATCTTTTTAATTTGATGAAATCAAAATCATGTTCTCTATCTTTTGTTTGGTCATTAATTCTTCCTGTCTCCATAGATCTGACAGGTAAACTATTCCTTGCTTTCCTAATTTGTTTATGGTATCACCCTTTATGTCTAAAATTCATGCACTCATTTTGACCTTATCTTGGTATATGGTGTGAGATTTTGGTCTATGCCTAGCTTCTTCGATACTGTTTTCCACTTTTCCTATCAGTTTTTGTCAAATAGTGGATTCTTACCCCAGAAGCTAGAATCTTTGGGTTTATCAAGCAGTAGATTACTATAGTCATTGACTATGTGTTTTGTGTACTCAACCTATTCCACTGATCCACTACTCTATTTTCTTAACCAGTACGAAATAGTTTTGATTATTGATGCTTTATAATTTTATTTTAGATCTGGTAGGACTAGGCCTCATTCCTTTGCATTTTTTTTTTCATTAATTCCCTTGATATTCTCAACTTTTTGCTCTTCCAGATGAATTCTGTAATTATTTTTTCTAGATCTATAAAATAGTTTTTGGTAGACGGGCACAGCACTAAGTAAGTAAATTAATTTACATAGAATTGTCATTTTTATTTTATTGGCTCAGCCTACCCATAAGCAATTGATATTTTTCCAACTGTTTAGACCTGACTTTATTTGTGTGAAAAGCATCCTGTGTTCAGATAGTTCCTGAGTTTGTCTTGGCAGGTGCATGCCTAAATAATTTATACTGTCTCCAGTTATTTTAAATGGAATTTGTCTTTCTATCTCCTTGCTGTTGGGCTTTGAAGTTAATATACAGAAATGCTGATGATTTACGTGGTGGTTTATTTTGTATCCTGCAATTTGGCTAAAATTGTTAATTATTTAAAGTAGTTTTTTAAGTTGATTCTTTAGGATTCTCTTAAGTATACCATCACATCATCTGCAAAGAGTCATAGTTTTGTTTTTTCACTGCCTGTTCTAATTCCTTCAACTGCTTTTTCTTCTCTTATTGCTAAAGCTAAAATTTCTAGCATAATATTGAATAGTGATGATAATGGCCATATTTGTTTCACCCCTGATCTTATTGGGAAAACTTCTAGCTTATCCCCGTTACATATAATGTTTGTTCATGGTTTTAGATAGATACTACTTATCATTTTAAGGAAAACTCAGTTTATTTCTATGCTATTTATAGGAATGAGTGTTGTGTTTTGTCAAAAGCATTTTCTGCATCTATTGAGATAATCATATGATTTCTGTTAGCTTTGCTATTGATATGGTCAATTATAATGATAGTTTTCCTAATATTAAACTAGCCCTTCATTCCTGGTATAAACCATACCTGGTCATAGTGTATTATCCTCGTGATATGTTGCTGTAAAGTCTTTGCTAATAGTTTTATTAATATTCATTAGGGAAATTGGTTTATAATTTTCTTCCTCTGTTTTGATTCTTCCTGGCTTATTTATTAGCACCCTAATTGTGTCACAAAAGGAATTTTGTAGAGGGCTCCTTCTTCACCTATTTTTCCAAATAGTTTAAATAATAATGGGATTAATCATTCTTAAAATGTTTAGTAGAATTCACTTGTAAATCCATCTGGCCCTAGAGACTTTTTTCTTAGGAAGTTCCTTGATGGTTTATTTAATTTCTTTTTCTAAAATGGGAATAAGTATGTTATTTCTTCTGTTAATCTGTGTAATTTATATTTTTGTAAATATTTATACATTTCATTTAGATTGTCAGATTTCTTGTCATACGGTTGGGAAAAATAGCTCCTAATTATTGCTTCAATTTACTCTTCATAGATGGTGAATTCAACCTTTTCATTTTTTATACCAATCATTTCTTTTTCTTCTTTCCTTTTTTTAAAAATCAAAGTAACCAAAGGCTTATTTTTATTGGGGTTTTTCTCCTTAGTTTTATCTATTTTATCTATTCAACAGTTTTCTTTCAATTTTATTAATCTCTTCTTTGGGTTTCAGAATTTCTAATTTGATATTTAAGTGGGGATTTTTAATTTGTTCTTTTTCTAGCTATTTTGATTGCATGCCCAATTCACTGATCTGCTGTTTCTCTATTTTGTTTATGTAAGCATTTAGAGATATACAGTTTCCCCCAAGAACTACTTTGGCTGCATCCCATAAATTTTGGTATATTATCTCCTTATTGTTGTTCTCTTTGATGAAATTATTTCTCATTTCTATGATTTGTTGTTTGACTCACTCATTCTTCATGATCAGATTGTTTAGTTTCCAATTAATTTTAATCTATATTTCTATGGCCTTCTATTATGCATAGTTTTTTTTTACTATTTCATGATCTAAAAAGGATGCATTTAATGTTTATGCCTTTCTGCATTTGATTGTGATGTTTTTGTGCCCTATTACATGGTTATTTTTTGTGTGTAGGTGCCATGTACCACTGAGGAAAAGGTATATTCCTTTCTATCTCCATTCAATTTTCTCCAGAGGGCTATCATATCTGACTTTTCTAAAATTCTATTCATCTCCTTAACTTTTTTTCTTTATTTTGTGGTTAGATTTATCTAGTTCTGAGAGGGGGAGTTTGAGGTCCCTCATTAGTATATTTTTGTTGTCTATTTCTTCCTGTAACTCAATTAACTTCTCCTCCAAGAATCCGGATATGGTACATATATGTTTCATGTTAATAACATTTCATTGTCTATAGTATCTTTCAGTAAAAATATAGTTTCCTTTCTTATCTCTTTTAATTAGATCTATTTTTGCTTTTGCTTTGTCTGAGATCAGGATTGATACCCTTGCTTTTTTTTTTTTTAACTTCAGTTGAAACATAATACATTCTGCTCCAGCCTTTTATCTTTACTTTATGTGTTTCTCTCTGTTTCAAAAGTGTTTCTTGTAAACAACATACTGTAGGATTCTGGCTTTTAGTCCACTCTGCTACCTGCTTCTGTTTTATAGGAGAGTTCATCCCATTCATAATAACAGTTATGATTACTAATTCTGTATTTCCTTTTATCCTATCACCCCCATTTATACTTTTCTTTCTCCTTTTACCCTGTCCTTCTTTACCAGTGTTTTGCTTCTGACTACCACCTCCCTCAATCTGCCCTCCCTTCTATCAGCCACCTTCCCTTTTTCCCCCTTTCTCCTCCTACTTCCCTATAGGATAAGATAAATTTCTAGACCCGACTGAGTATGTACATTATTTCCTCTTTGAGCCAAATCTGAGGTAAGTAAGGTTCAAAAAGGCTCACCATCTTCCCTTTCCCTCTACTGTCTTTTGTACTTCTTCATGTAATGCAATTTGCCCTTTTCTACCTCTCCCTTTCTTTTTCTCCCAATATAACCTATACCCACCTCCCTCTGTCTATATATACTCCCTTTAACTACCCTGAAAGAGATACAGTTCTTGAGAATTAGAAGTATCATCTTCCTGTCTAGATATGTAAACAGTTTAACTTTATTGAATAATGTTTTCTTGTTCTTTCCTATTTTCCTCTTTATGCTTCTCTTGAGTCTTGTATTTGAAGGTTGAATTATCTGTTTAGCTCTTTTCTTTTCTTCAGGAGGGCTTGAAAGTCCCCTATTTCACTGAATGCCCACCTTTTCACCCTGAAAGATTATGCTCAATTTTGCTGGGAAGGTGATTCTTGTTTATAGTCCTAGCTCTTTTGCCTTCTGGAATATCATACTCTAAGCCCTCTGATCCTTTAAAGTAGAAGCTGCTAAGTCCTGTGTAATTCTGACTGTAGCTCCTTGATATTTGAATTGTTTCTTTCTGGCTACTTGCAGTATTTTCTCCTTGACCTGCTCATTTGGAATTTGGCTACAATATTCCTTGGAGTCTTCATTTTGGGATCTCTTTCAGGAGGTGATCAGTAGATTCTTTCCGTTTCTATTTTACTCTCTTGTTCTAGGGTATCAGAACACTTTTCCTTGATGATTTTTTGAAAGATGCTGCCCAGGCATTTTTTCATGGCTTTCAAGTTGTCCAATAATTCTCTAATTGGTTTTCCTAATGTGGTATTTTACATTTTCTTCTATTTTTTCATTCTTTTAATTTCTTTTGACTGATTCTTGATGGTAAGAGAGTTATTAACTTCCACTTGCCCAATTCTAATTTTTAAGGAATTTTTTTCTTCAGCTAGCTTTTGTACCTCCTTTTCCATTTGGCCAACTGTATTTTTTAATGAATTGTTTTCTTCAATTTTTCTCCTTCTTTTTCCAAGATGTTGACTCTCTCTTATATAACAACCATTTCTTCTCCCAATTTTTCTTCCACCTCTCTTATTTGACTTTTTAAATTCTTTTTGAGCTCTTCCAAGAAAGCTTTTTGGGCTTGAGACCAGTTCATCTTCCCTTATGAAGCTTTGTATGCAGGCATTTTGACATTGTTGTACTCTTTTAAGTTTGTGTTTTGATCTTCCCTGTGGCCACAGTAGCCTTCTATTGTCAGGGCTCTTTTCTGTTTCTGTTTTTGTTTTTTTTACACATGTTTTAGCTTATTTCATGACTTTTAAAACTGAGTTCAGCTCCTTGGACACAGGAGGCACCATTCCAAGTTTCTTGCACTAAGGGCCAGGGGCCTGGTTACTGGCTTTCTGTGCCCAGGCCTCAGGTGCACTATACTGGGGTAGCCTGGTCTCATAGCACCATTTGTGCCAGGGGTTCCACAGCTGGTAATTTGCTTTCTGTGGTGGGGCTAGAGGCCTCACAGATGGCCTGCTGTGCCACTAGCCTGCTGAGTCAGGACTGTTTTAAAATCTTTAAAAGACTGCTTATATATATGAGAAATTAGATTTATTTTACTTTGCATCAGAAGGCAGAACTAAGAGGAACAGGTAGAGATTGCAGAAATGTAGAGTTTGGCTTTCTGTAATAAAAAAAAAACTTTCTAATAAATAATTCAAGCTATGCAAGAGTAGAATGGTTTGCCTTGGGAAATAGTGATTTTCCTCTCTGGGAGTTTTCAAGAGGAGGCTGCATGACTCTTGTTGGGAATTTTATGCACAGTTGAGTAGAGGAATCATTCTTTGGTATAGTTTGTACTAGATGAACTCTTTTCCAGAAATCTGAGGTTTTACATTGTTGTGAAATTTCTTGAAGACAAATATTATAAATGAACCACTTGTACCTTTATATTTTCCTTTTTTTCTAATACTCTATAATCCCAACACTTTCTCTGATGTTCAGAGAGAAGGGAAGTATCATTGGTTTCTAGGAAAAGGTAAAACAGTTCATTTCTATGATTTCTATTATTAGGCTTAAGACTGGACTGTCTTTTCCTTCCCCAGTTCCCAAGCACATATTTCTACTTACTAACACAGATAGTATATGCACTGTTGTTTTGTTTGTTTGGTAGGGGAGGCTAGAAGGAAGGAACAAGAAGGTTTTCCCCATGTATAGTCATTTATAACAAGGATTGCTTTATATAGCTGTATCTCTTGATGGACACATGCACTGTAGCTTCAGTTAATACTAAAATATTTTAAGTTGGAAATAGAGGGTGAATAATTTGGACATCAAGAATAATTATGTTCACGGTATGCTTGCCTGATTCCTTGACAATTCTGGTTTAGAGCTATCTCTAGTAAAGCCATTATTGATTACAAATCTTAATGAACAAGTAATTTTTTTGGAGCGGGGGAGGGTTGTACACTCAACTTGGAGAAAAAATGTTATCAAGGATTTATTTTAACAACAAACTCCCAGAAAATGTCCTGGGATCTGTAAAGATGTGACCCAGTCTCTCACACATATATATTATCTGTCCACAGACACATGGTACAATCAAGATTGCTCCTCAGTGTAATGACCTTCAGGGGCATTCACGAAAAAAGTGAAGAATCATCAGAGAAAGATTTAATTGTGTTCAGTGTAACCACTTTGCTGAAGGGACCTGTCTTTTTAGGAGGTTTCCAATGACAAATTTGAGACATAATGACACTGACAATAATAACACTTTAAGGTTTTATGAAGCATTGTTTTTATAACAACCCTGTGAGGTCAGGAGTAAAACCAAAGGTCATGCTAAATTAAAAACCTCTTTGAGGCTAAGAAGGGACTTCTTCCAGTACCCTTATGTTATAGACAAGGAAGTCAGTGTCCAAGAACATAAGTTGCCAGTTCAAGGTAACAAAGCAAGTTAATTGCAGAAACAAGGCTATCATGAAAGAACACATCTTGACTTAACTATACTTAAAAATTAACACAAATGAAGGAGAGAAATATATAAAAACAAAACAAAACACTCTTCATTACCAAAATAGTTAGCACATGTTGATTAGGTTGATTAGGAAACAAAGGTTGATTAGGAAACAATCTTCCTCAGGGTCACAAAGACCATTTGCTGAGGAGATTCCATTGAGTTTTAGTAAAGACATTTACTCTGATACTTACTTGACCTTATTCACAACGAACAAATCTTTAAAAAGAAAGATATTTCATTCCTGACACTGCATGCTTCTTTTGAGTTCAACACAACCATCAACTGGCAGAATCCTGCTGGAGCTGGAAAAAGAATTAAGAAATGCACATTGTTCCAAGTTGGCAGTTGACTCTCCCTATAAAAGAAGGAACAATGTTATAATATTTAGCAAAATGGTACAAAGCATGATGGAATTTTATAACATAAACCAATGCAAATCCAGCTGCCAATATTAGCTGAATATCTTTTGACCCAGTCCTTGAAGCTGGCTCCTATCCAACAAATTCCACCCAGGTAACCAGTTGTCCCAAAGGTAGAATTTCATCTCTATAAGCTTCTATTCTTATTCTGACCCCTCTGTCCTCTCAAAAATAACTTATACCTTTTGCATGAGGACCTATTTTATTTTGTATCATGGATTAGGAATTTGTGTGAATTTTTCTGGTGAAGATGGCAGGGGAATTATAGGGGACTAGTATTACTTGATGGTAGAACCAAAATATCATGAAGAATGTCATTATCTGTGACTTCTATCATGGAGGCCACTTAAGGAATGGGACTGTGAGCTAGTGCATATTATACAGCAGCATTGATTATGAGAATTCTTGATTCTATTGATCATCAATCAATAAACATTTATTAAGTTATTATTTATAAACAATGTGCCCCATGCTAAATGCTGGGGATACAAAATAAGGAAAAAGACAACCCCCATCCTCAAGGAGCTTACAATCTAATGAACAAAGTGACATAATACTATAAATAAAACACCCTAACATTGTCATAATTTTGTAATACTTGCCATGTTACATGTTATAATGGAACTTTATCCATACTTGTCAAATGACTGACAGTTTGATTCAGTTCAACTCAATTCAATTCAACAAGCTTTGACTGCTGACCTCCTAGCTGCAAGATGTTGTTCCAGGTGTTGGGGAAGACAAAGAGGAAATAGTCACTGCCCTCAAGGGGCTTACAGTTCTAGTAATTTTTTTAAAAATAGGGGGAAAGGAAATACATAGTAATTTTTCCTTCATATATGGGTAAACTAAAATATGCACAAACTAAATACAAAGTTATTTTGTACTACAGAATCAAAGCCCACTGCTATAGTAGATCTTTACACCTCACAAGTTCCAAGCATCAATTTTTAAATGCAGACCAGGACATACTTGAATTCACCCTGAGACTACCAGGTATTTGACTCTATGAGAATTAATCATATTATAGAAGCTGTAAACTAGGCTTGTAGCTTTAGAGCTAGAAGGGCTATCTAATTCAATGATTCCATTTTAGAGATGAGGAAAGTGAGGCCCAGAAAGCTGAAGTGATTTGTCCAACATCGCATAGAGAGTAAGGATCAGAGGCGGGATCCAAATGCAGGTATTTCAACTCTGTGAAGCAATCCTCTTTCTATTGTCTCATACTCCCTGTCCTCCTAAGTTCTCATATTATCAATGCAGATGTCAATCTTTCTACTCCTGAGAAGATGCTTTAATGAATTGCTGTTCCCTCAACTAATTCATCACCTAATATCTAGTATCTAGCTTTATCTATAAGGTGATAAATCTCTACGAATTTAGCTAGGTTGGCCTTTGATATGGAGAGTGCCATCAATACCATCCTGGAAGCCTTTATGGCTTGTGTTACATGGGTAAAGTTTTCAAAAGCCTAAGGTCAACTTCCTGCTCCACAGAGGCTTCCAATGGAGGAAGAGCCCACAAACATGACATTTATACAGCACACTGCTTATGCTGAATCACAGTATGTCACTGTAATTATCCCTAGCATCCATGGGAGACAAGAAGGAGCAGGTGCTCTTGTTTTCCTTTTAGAGATGAGGAATCTAAGGCTCAGAAAATTTGTAGTCAATCAATAATGCCCCAAACAACATCCATGGAAGTTGCCACCCTATGCAGGTCCTCATCCCTCACTCCTGGACTATTCCAACAGCTTGCTGATCCCTGTTTCTGCCTCAATTAGTCTAGTTCCTCTACTCTAGTCCTTCCTTCACTCAAGGGTCAAATTGCTCTTACCTAAAGTGCAGGTCTGACCATGTTATGCCCTCCCTGCCAGTAAACTCTACCTATTCCTTATTACTTCCAGGATCAAATAGAAAATCCTTTCTTGGTCTTTTAAACCCTTTCACTAGAGCTAGCACTTATATAGTACTTTAAGGGTTGCAAAGTGCTTTACAAAAATTATTTCATTTTGTTTTCATAAGAAGCCTGGTAGATAGGTGTTATTATTCCCATTTCACAGATGAAGAAACTGAGGCAAGCAGAAGTTAAGTTGCACAGCTAGTAAGCATCCTAGGGAGGAACTGAACTCCTGTGTTCTTGACTCTAGGGCTAGTGCTCTATCCACTGTGTCCCTTAGCTGACTTTTCACAACCTGACTCCTTCTTGCCTCTTCAGTCTTATTTTTACTGGCTCTCTCATTCCTGAAACACTCTTCCCTCCTCATCTTTACTTTCTCAAAACAGAATTCAAATTCCACATGTTGCAGGTCTTTCCCTGTCCTGTTCCCCTACCTACTCCTTTACCATACCTTCTCCTTCCTATTTACCCTATATATTTTACATACATTTTGTGTGGATACAATCATGAGTATATTGTTTCCCCTACTAGAATGTAAGAATTTTGAGGACAAGAACTATGATTTTGCCTTTCTAGGTAACCCCCAGTGTTTTAGTACAGTGCCCAGAACATAAGAGGCACTTAAAAAAGGCTTACTGGGGGCAGCTAGGTGGCGCAGTGAATAGAGCGCCGGCCCTGGAGTCAGAAGGACCTGAGTTCGGATCCAGCCTCAGACACTTAACCCACACAAACAAAAACCTAGCCGTGTGACCTTGGGCAAGTTACTTAACCCCAATTGCCCTAAAGGGGCGGCTAGGTGGCGCAGTGAGTAAGAGTGCCGGCCTCAGAGTTGGGATGACCCGAGATCAGATCTGGCCTCAGAAAATGAGCACCCACACATAAATAATGACTAGCCGTGTAACCTTGAGCAAGTTACTTAACCCCAATTGCTTTAAAAAAAAAAAAAGGCTTACTGGTGATAAATTGTAATTGTAAGTAATGTGGATTTTAGTGTGTGTAAAGTAGATTTTTATTATTATTTCTTAGAGTTCAGTTTCCCAAGATTCATAGCCATAACAATTCTCTTGTTCCCAGGTATTAGAGATGAGTTCTCATGATTATAGTTCAAAACATCTCCAACATGTTTGTGCAGCATGACATAATGATAAATAATATAAACATTTGTGCTTAAATCATAAACATCCACTGTGACTGCACAATGAGATACAAGGATGACGTGATATTAATGAGGCTATTTCTGGCAATATGCCTTCTTTGTTGCCCCTATAAAATAGGTGGTTATTGGTCAGTGAATGGGGAACCTTAGGGTTGAATGCACAAAAGCTATGTGTGCCTCAACTGGCCCCCACTGAACCTTAGGGGAATTTTTGGGTTGAATGCACAAGCTGAAATGCTGTGTGTACCTTGACTGATGCCCATCAAGGCTTGGAGGAAATCTGTGTTTGCCTCAACTGGCCCCCTTTGAGGCTTGAGGGGATTTAGGGGAGTGCATAAGCTGTGCCTGTCTCAATTGACCCCATCAAGACATAAGGGTAATTGCCACCCCCCTTCTCATCCACCCCTACAAGAAGGGTGTTCAGGGAATGCTGTAGGTGTTTTGTTCCCATTATCAGCAACCCTCCTGAAAATACTAGACTAGAATAAAGTAAGATTATTAACTCCTTCAAAGCTGTCTTAGTGTCTCTAGTCTGACCAGATCAAGAGTGAATCTATGCTAGCAACCACCTTGTGTACTGTGTTTATCTGTCTTACACTAATCAACCTAAATCTAGCTCTACATGGGTATAGGGATTCTGGCTAGCATTAAACAATCTAATCTCATGCCAGAATATTTAAAAACTGCTTTTCTGCAGCATTAATACATAAGATACAATTATCCACACCTAACTTGAAAATGCTGCTATCAAGTCAGGGGACTGGCAGGTTAATCTACCAAGTATAAGAAATCTCAAAAGATATAAACTGAACTGGGACCACCCTGGCAGTTGCTGGCACAGCTGTCATTCTTGTCTTGCATCTTAAAACAAATAAACAAACACCAGAAACAAAAATTAAAAAACAAACTAATCTGCACAGATGGCCAAACTGGGGCTAGATTAGAGTTTGGTTTATAATGGGGTTGCTGAGCTAGGAAATCCCCACAGCTGGTGCTGAGAGGATCAGAAGTGGAATACCCCCACTAGCCTCAGGACAGCAAAGAGCCAGCAATGGATTAATTTTTATATCCATATTTAGTCTCATAAACTTTGACTCTTATTCCTCTCCAAATGGGGCAAAGCACGGGAGAAGAGATGGACTCAATATAGTTTATTCCACTGCTAAAGAGATTGAAAATCTGTAGCATGTTATGGCAGTGATTACTGTGAGATGCTGACCCCAATTTTCCCCCTTAGAGATAAGTCCCAAGAGGGTAGAAGGAAATGAGGCATAGGTAGAGGTTGGTAAGGATTATCTCCACCACTTATCGGAAGCAGTGTCTTCATGCCATCTATTTTCTGAAGCAACCCTGCCTCTCAAAAGGACCCTTGGGTAGTTGTAGAATGACCAGACATGGCTCATGAGGAGATATTGTGGGGCTGTGGTTAGGGGCCAAAGTTTTTTGGGGGGGGAAGAAAGACCTATTTTGCCCAGTCCACTCAGTTTATACAGTGTCCGTGCTCATGAGCATCCCCAGGCAGCAATGGGGGAGCTGTTTTGTCATTACTTTGAGCAGGAGCTTTATTGTATCATGAACCCTTCAAGCAGTCTAGTGAAGCCTACATACACTGAAATTTATTTCCCCACTCCTCCTATTTTAAAATGTTAGGATAACATTTGCCCATACTCACTATTCTTGTGCCTCTCTACATTATGATTTATTTTTTTAATAATAGTATTTATATATATTTGAAACATTTAATTTTAAGACCTCTAATTTCAGATCCATTCCCTTCCTCCCTTGTCACCCATTCCCTCTGGGAAGATAAGTAATTCAGTATGTGTTGTACATGTATAACTATGCAAAATATTACCATAGTAGATATATTGGACAAGGCTGCTTATAATTCCTTCCCACCCATCCCACCCCCCCACCTGATCCATTCCCTACTTGATGCTGTCCCTCTTCTATAGTGGGTACTTCCAACCTCCCCTCCCCCCAAGGATGCCCTCCCATCCATCACCCCCCCTCTCCTCCCCCTTCCCCCTATTCTGCTTCAGGGTGAGATATCCCATTTAGTATGTATGTCATTCTCTCCCTGAACCAAATTCAATGAGAATGTGATTTTGCCTTTTTGCCTTCCTATTCTTCGCCTCCATTACAGCTACTTCCCCTTGCTTCTACTACATGAGATAGTTTACCCTACCCTGTCTCTCCCCATCTCCTCTTGCCACTTGCCTCTCTCACCTCATAATTTCACCCCTTAAGTATCATCCCTTCCCAACAAATTCAACCTATGCCCTCAATCCATGTATAACTGTAAACATATATACACCCATTCACATATGTATTCAAATGACCATACACTCTTCTTCCATTATTTTCCTACTGAGAGGGGTTTCATCAGTCACAAATATTGTTTTTCCATGTAGGAATGTAAATAGGTCAACTTTGATAATTTCCTTTTGATTTCTTTTCCCTGATTACCTTCTCAGGCATTTCTTGCTTCTTGTGTCAGGATGTCAAATTTTCTATTCAATTCTGGTTTTTTCCTCAAGAATGCTTGAAAGTCCTCTATTCCACTGAATGACCATATTTTCCCCTGAAACAAAATACTCTTTTGCCCTTCAGTCCCTCAGTGTAGAAGCTGCCAGGTCCTGTGCTATTCTCATTGTGTTTCCACAATATTGAAATTGTTTCTTCCTGGCTGCTTGTAGTATTTTCTCCCTGATCTGGGGATTCTGGAACCTGGCTATAATATTCCTGGGAGTTTTCTTTTTGGGATCTTTTTCAGGAGGTGATCAGTGGATTCTTTCAAACTCTATTTTGCCCTATGGATCTAAAACATAAGGGCAATTTTCCTTGAGAATTTCTTTTTTTTTTAAACAAATGCTTTATTAACTTCTGTTTTACATCATTCATTTCTGTCAGATTTTGAGTTACAATCATTTTCCCCCCATTATTCCCCTAACCAACCTCCCTGAATAGCAGTCCCACAAGATATCGCTTCCTCCAATCTGCTCTCTCCCATACCTTCTCCCATAGCCCCATCGACTTTTCCATTAGAGGAAGATGAATCTTTGTGTCCCAATGCCTGCACATCTTATCTCCCAATTACAAGCAAAAGAGTATTAATAATAGTATTTATATATATTTGAAACATTTAATGTTACAACCTCGAATTTCAGATCCATTTCCTTCCTCCCTTGTCACCCATTCCTTCTTGGGAGATAAGTAATTCAGTATATGTTGTACATGTCTAGCTATGCAAAACATTATCATGGTAGATATATTGTACAAGGCTGCTTATAATTCCCTCCCACTCATCCCACCCCCGACCTGGTCCATTCCCTACATGATCCTGTCCCTCTTCTATAGTGGGTACTTCCAACCTCCCCTCACCCCAAGGATGCCCTCCCATCCATCATCCCTCCTCTCATCCCCCTTCCCCCTATCCTGCTGCAGGTTGAGATATCCCATTTAGTATGTATGTCATTTTCTCCCTGAACCAAATTCAATGTGAATGTGGTTTTGCCTTTTTAGCCTTCCTTATTCTCCCCCTCCTTTGCAACCACTTCTCCTACATGAGATAGTTTACCCTACCATGTCTCTCCCCATCTCCTCTTGCCACTTTCCTCTCTCACCTCATAATTTCATCCCTTGAGTATTCTCCCTTCCCAACAAATTCAACCTATGCCCTCTATCCGTATATAACTGTAACCATATACACACACATTCACATATGTATTCATATGACCACACCCCCTTCTTCCATTATTTTCATAGTGAGAAAGATATCATCAGTCACAGTTATTGCTTTTCCATATAGGAATGTAAATAGTTCAACTTTGATAAGTTCCTTTTGATTTCTTTTCCTGATTACCTTCTCAGGCATCTCTTCCTTCTTGTGTCTGGATGTCAAATTTTCTATTCAATTCTGGTTTTTTCCTCAAGAATGCTTGAAAGTCCTCTATTCCACTGAATGACCATATTTTCCCCTGAAACAAAATACTCAGTTTGCTGGGTAGGTGACCCTTGGGTTCATTCCCAGTTCTTTTGCCCTCTGGAATATCATATTCCATGCCCTTCGATCCCTCAGTGTAGAAGCTGCCAGGTCCTGGGCTATTCTGATTGTGTTTCCACAATATTGAAATTGTTTCTTCCTGGCTGCTTGTAGTATTTTCTCCTTGATCTGGGGATTCTGGAACCTGGCTATAATATTCCTGGGAGTTTTCTTTTTGGGATCTTTTTCAGGAGGTGATCTGTGGATTCTTTCAACCTCTATTTTGCCCTCTGGATCTAAAACATCAGGGCAATTTTCCTTGAGAATTTCTTGAAGGGTGATTTCTAGGTTCTTTCTTTGATCATGGCTTTCAGGTAGTCCAATAATTTTTAAATTGTCTCTCCTGGATCTATTTTCCAGGTCAGTGGTTTTTCCCATGAGATATTTCACATTGCCTTCTAATCTTTCGTTTGTTTGGATCTGCTTAACAGCATCTTGATTTCTCATAAAGTCACTAGCTTCCATTTGCTCCAGTCTAACTCTGAAGGAATGAATCTCCTCAGTGAACTTTTGAGATTCTTTTTCCATCTGGCAAATTCGACTTTTTAAGGCATTCTTCTCCTCATTGCCCTTTTGGGCCTCCTTTGCCATTTGAGCTAGTCTATTTTTTAAGGTGTTGTTTTCCTCAGTCAGGCTGTTGACCCTCATTTCATACTTTTCCTGCATCCTTCTCATTTCTCTTTCTAATTTTTCCTTCACTTCTCTTATTTGATTTTTAAAGTCCTTCTTAAGGTCCTCTATGGCCTTCAACCCGCTCACGTTTTCCCCTGGGGCTTTTGGAGCAGGACTTCTGACCTCACAGTCCTTTTCTCACTCTATGCCCCAAAAATAGGAGTCTAGGGTTGAATTTTTCTGTTTCCTTTGCCTTGGCATGTTGCCACTTAATTGCTTGACTTTTGGGCTTGTTGCCACACTATGGCTTTAAGGCCAGATAGAGGAATTTTCGTCCCGAACGTGTGGGGGGCAACTTCCGTTTCTGGCAAGCTATAAACCCACCCACAACTTCCACCCTAGATCACAATCCAGATCCAGGGAGGTTAAAGCAAGAGCGATTACCCCCCAAGACTGATCGCTGGATCTCCCCATGATTTGTAGGCTGGGAGCCGGAAATGCCTATGAAAACTACAAAATGGCGTGTCTCCTCAGCGGCTTCTAGCTCCCAGGGTAGGGAGCTGACGCATTCCCCAAATACAGGTCCCAAAGTCCATAGGACACTAACCTCTTACTTTGTCCCAGGCAAGTCTATGTTGATAATTCTGTAGTCTCCACAGCTCCTGGTGTTCTGGGGTTCCTCCAGCTGGCTGCTGGCCCTGCCGCCCTGGGGCTAAAACCTCGGCTCACGCGGACCTGGGCTTGGCTCGGCTGGGCTCCTGCGCTCTGCGCTCTGTGTGCTGCCGGCTCCCAGACCGCTGCGCTGGTCCTTCCTGCAGGGCTGCTGGGCTGTCCTCAGCGGGAGGTTAGCTTCTCTGTGTCGTTCTGTGGGTGCTGGGGCTCCAGAAGTTGTTCAGAGTCCTTTTTTATATAGTTTGTGGAGAATCTGGGGGCAGAGAGGCTTGGACGAGCTGTTTCTACTCCGCCATCTTGGCTCCCTCTCCCCTTGAGAATTTCTTGAAGGGGGATTTCTAGGTTCTTTCTTTGATCATGGCCTTTGGGTAGTCCAATAATTTTTAAATTGTCTCTCCTGGATCTATTTTCCAGGTCAGTGGTTTTTCCCATGAGATATTTCACATTGCCTTCTATTCTTTCATTTATTTGGATCTGCTTAACAGCATCTTGATTTCTCATAAAGTCATTAGTTTCCATTTGCTCCAGTCTAACTCTGAAGGAATGAATCTCCTCAGTGAACTTTTGAGATTCTTTTTCCATCTGGCAAATTCAGCTTGTTAAGGCATTCTTCTCCTCATTGCCCTTTTGGGCCTCCTTTGCCATTTGAGTTAGTCTATTTTTTAAGATGTTGTTTTCCTCGGTCAGGCTGTTGACCCTCATTTCATACTTTTCCTGCATCCCTCTCATTTCTCTTCCCAGTTTTTCCTCCACTTCTCTTATTTGATTTTTAAAGTCCTTCTTAAGGTCCTCTATGGCCTGCAACCCGCTCATATTTTCCTTTGGGGCTTTTGGAGCAGTATTTCTGACCTCACAGTCCTCCTCCCATTCTATGCTTCAATCCTCTTTGCCCCCAAAATAGGAGTCTAATGTTGCATTTTTCTGTTTAATTTGTTTCCTTTGCCTTGGCATGATGCCACTTAATTACTTGACTTTTGGGCTTGTTGCCACAGTATGACTCTGCCACCAGACAGGGGAGCTTCTGTCCCGAACGTTTCGGGGGACAACTTCCATTTCTGGCAAGCTGGATATCCACCCCACGACCTCCACCCCAGACCACAATCCAGATCCAGGGAGGTTAAAGCAAGAGCGATTACCCCCCAAGACTGATCACTGGATCTCCCTACAGTTCACAGGCCAGGAGCTGGAGCTGCCTCTGAAAACTACAAAATGGTGTGTCTCCTCAGTGGCTTCTAACCCCCAGGGGAGGAAGCCAACGTGTTCCCCAAATACTGGTCCCAAAGTCCATAGGGCACTAACCTCTCACTTTGTCTTGGGCATGTCTATGTTGATAATTCTGGAATCGCCACAGCTACTGGTGTTCTGGGGTCCCTCCAGCCGGCTGCTTGCCCGGCCACCCTGGGGCTAAAACTGCGGCTCAGGCAGACCTGGGCTTGGCTCTCCATGCACTGTGCTGCTGGTTCCCAGAGCGCTGTGCTGGTCCTTCCTGCAAGGCTGCTGGGCTGTCCTCAGCGGGAGGTTAGCTTCTCTGTGTCATTCTGTGGGTTCTGGGGCTCCAGAAGTTGTTCAGAGTCCCCTTTTACATAGTTTGGAGATAATCTGGGGGGAGAGTGCCTTGGACACACTGTTTCTACTCAGCCATCTTAGCTCTGCCCCCTACATTATGATTTATTAAAGATTACTGATAATGGTTCTAAGGCTACACTTGAAACTACTTTCTGTCTCTTTCTGAGCTATAAATTGTTTGTCCCTAGAGACTTGAATTCACAGACAAAAGCCCAACATTCTCTTACTCTACTTGCTTCTCTTGGGCTCCAATCCTACCTGGGCAATCCTCTTAGTTGTTTAAATATGATTTTTGTTGATGGAGAACATAAAAGTAGAGTTGTACTTGGGTCATTTTCATTCCCTCTGCCATCTGTTAACAATATACTATATATCCTCCAAACAGATATCTAGGCATTTCTAATTTTTCTTGTTCCAAACAAGCCCTCATCACCTCATGCCTCAACTATTCCAATAACCTTTTGATGGATTCCTATGTCTCAAACCTCTCTCCACAATCCTTCACTCAGCTGCCAAAGTGACCAAATCTGACAATGTAATAGCACTTTAAAAAAATCAAACAAAACCAACAAACCTTCAATGGTTCCCTATTACTTCAAATATAAAGTTTTCCATTTGTTTTGTAAAATCCTTCATGTGTCTTCTCACCTTTTCAGTCTTATAATTTATTCCCTTCCAGTGATCCTATGATCCAGCTACATTGGACTTCTTGCATTTCCTCCATAGGATCCTTTATCTCCCTTCTCTGTACCCCTTCCCTGACTGTCCCCCCATGCCTAGAATGCTCTCCTAAACTTACATCTACCTCTTGGCCTCCCAACCTCCTTCAAGACTCCTCTGAAATCCCACCCTTTGCAAGAGGTCTTTCTTGGTGTCCCTTTCAGCACCTCCTTGCTTCCCTTCTTCTGAAATTATCTTCCATTTACACACACATGCACACACACATGCATACGTATATATAAATGTATATACAATATAACATTATATGTAATGAGTATAATATATAGTATGTATATAGTTATTTGGGCCCATTACATGATAAGTTCTTTCAAGGCAAGGACCATCTTTTTCTCTTTTTTGTATCCCTAGGTCTTAGCATAATGTTTAATACACAGTAAATGCTACTAACTCATTCATCACAGATTCCTCATCCTTGGAATGCCAGGATAATAGAAAACCTGTTCCAAAGTGGACTCCAATCCATCCTAGATTCCACGACTTGGGGTACCAAAGATATTATCAATAAATAAGCATTCATAAAGTACCTACCATGTGTCAGGTAGTCTACCATAGTGGATAGAAAGACAATGAGGCCTATGTTGAAGTCTTGCCTTTGACATATATTTCCTGTGTGGCCCTGGGCAAGTCAAGTAATCTCTCAGCATCCTCAAGAAATTCTCTGAGACTACAAATGCATGGCAAATGCTGATTTAAATTGGAAGAAGGTGTTTACTCAAAAGAAGAGTTCTCAATACTACTGAAATTGGAGATTTGATCCTCTCTCACCACTCCCAACCCATCCCCCCAAAGATGTGGATGGTGGGTATGCAAAGACAAAAATAAAATAATCCCAACGCAAAGGAGCTTACAAGTACATATAAGTATCAGGAGAGAAGACAAATTTATAAGTATACATAAAACTATATATAGCAAAGTGTATTACTTTGCATGATCACTTATCAGGGTAGAGGCAACTTGGCCTAGTGAATAAAAATGTGGCCCTCAGAGTCAAGAAGAAGGGGATTCATGTCCCACATGACATATGATGACTGTGTAGCCCTGAATAAGTCACTTAACCTCTTGTTGCCCAAGACTATTTTCTCCACTTTCTCTCAGCCAAGGGCCGTGCTTAGTCATCAATAAATCCAAAGGTATTTATTAAATACCTACTCTGTACAAGGCACTGGGTAAGGTGCTGAAGATAGAAATCCAAGCAATGAAACCATCCTTGCTCAAGGATTCTATGTTTAAGTAGGAGAGACAAAAGTATTTAATATATGCAGGTATGTAAATATAAATGGCATAAATAAAAAATAATTGAATCTAAGGTAGTTTGAGAGGGATGGCAATAGCAGCTGGAAGGATCAGAAAAGGCTTCACATAAAAGGTGATACTTGAGTCATGTCTTAAAGGAAGAGAAGGATTCAATGAGAGGGAAGTGAAGAGGAAATGCATTCCAAGGCACAGGGACCAGCCAGTGTAAAGGCATGGAGACTGGAGAGGAACAGAAAGAATGCTGGTTTGGCTGGCTGTGTGATGAATCTGGAAAGATAAGTTGGAGCCAGGTTGTGAGAGGATTTAAAAGCTGTACAGATTAGTTTATATTTTATTTTATATTAGTTTATATTTTATACTAGTGGCAATAGCACTTGAGTTAATTGAATAGGGGAGTGACATGGCCAGATGTGTGCTTAACAAAAATTGCTTTGATAGCAGTGTGGAGGATGGATGAGGGAGGGGAGAGACTTGAGGAAGGGAAATCAACTAGGGAACCACTATTATAATCTCTGTCAGAGGTGATAAAGATCTGAATGAGGGTAGAACCAATAAGATTAAGAACAGGGATTAGATGAGAGAGATGTGAAAGTAAACACTGGAAGATTTGGCAACTGATTGCATGTGTGGAGTGAAGAAAAGTGAGGCATTGAGGATGACACCAAATTTTCAAACTTAGAAGACTGGAAAAAGGGTGGTAAATAGAAATAGGAAAAACTGGAAGAGAGAAAGGAAGGAATGAAAGAAAAGAAGGAGGGAAGGGGGAAAAAAAGCATTTATTAAGCACCTTCTCTGTGCCAGGCACCATGCTAAGCACTTTGCAAATATTATCTCATTTGATCATCATAACTACCTTGTTAGGTAGATACTATTGTAATCCTTATTTTACAGTTGAAGAAACTGAGACAGACAGAAATTAAGTGACTTGCCCAGGGTCACAGAGCTAGTAATTGTATGAAACTGGTTTGGAACTCAGGTCTTCCTGACTCTAAGCAAAATACCCCTATCCACTGCACCCCGTAGCTATGGGAAGGGTGAAAATAGGTGAGGTTTGGGGGAAATGTGGCATTTGAGAAGTTTCCTCAGACATCTAGCTTGAAATGGCCATCTAACAGGCAATTGGTTATTTGGGATTAAAGCTCAGGAGAAAGAATGGGGCTGAATATATGTATGTGTACATGCATATATATGTATATATACATATATATATATATATATATACATGTACACATGTATGTCATCAGGTGATGCTGTCAAAACTGATAGGGGTCAGGGAGAATATAGAGAGAAGAGTAAATAAAAGAGGACAGAGCCTTGGAGGATGAGCCAAGAAAAGAGGCTGAGAAGGAATAGTTTTACAAGTAGAAGAAAAAGGAGAGAATATTCTCATAAAAGCCCAGGTAGACAGTATCCAGTAGAGGTTGGTGAACATCATCAAATGCAAATGACCTCAAAAAATTTTGAGGAGAATGAAGGACTTTGCCAGCTCACATTGCAGTAGGTGTGAGAGGTTTGAAGAAAGAAGTTTAGAAAAACTTTTGTGGGAAGTGAAATAAAGAATTAATAAGGGGGCAGCTAGGTAGCTCAGTGGATAGAGTTCTGGTCCTGAAATCAGGAGGACCTGAAGTCAAATATGGCCTCAGGTACTTCATACTCACTAGCTACAGCTATGTATGACCATGGGCAAGTCATTTAACTCAAATTGCCTCTTCTCCTACACCCTCCCCTGAAGAAATCTTAAACAAAACAAAAACAATTGATTAGGAATGAAAGAAAAAAAGATTTCTGTGTGATAATGAGGGCTCCACTGAAGTTAGAAAACATAGCCATCCTCAGTCAGTAGAGCTCTAGAACAAAATGTGAATGAGAACAGAGGCAGTGGACTCAGAGTAATCCAGGGCTAAAGTTTGCAAAGAATGGGCACTGGTAGGATGAGGAGACAAGGGATTTGATAGTGGAGAGCAGTGTCCTGTTGAATTGGTTCACCATAGGTCAAGACTCAAAAGGGAGGTAAGTCAGAGCAAGGGCAATAACCAGAAAAAGTAGGGAAAGAACTAAGGGATGGAAGCCTGGAAGTATGGATGAGGGTCAAAACAAGGTTGAGGAGGGACAAGGCACAGAGATGAGAGACAGAATGCCAGCAGGAAATGACTGGAAGTTGCTCATTTGCAAAATCTCAGGTCTGACAAGAAATAAAAATGCCTGTTGGGTTTGTTACAGTTTGGATTTCTTCTGGATGTGGATTGAAGGATATAGCCACTGAAATCACATCCAACATTCAAATTCTGTGATTCTATAAAATACAAGGTAATTAGGGGTAGGGTGGGGGAGTGAAGTGTTAAGCAGTAGATGCTCAGAGTATCAGGAAAGGCCTCATTTAGAAAGTGGTGTTTGAGCTGAGCCATGAAGGAAATGGGATTCTGAAGGGCAGAGATTAGGAAGGAATACATTCTAGGAATGTACAAAGACACTGACATGGACCATGGAGTGCCATATGTGAAAAACAGAAAAAAGAAAAAAAAAAGCTAGTCTGGGCTAGATCACAGTAATCATGAATGAATGAATGAATGAGTGAATGAATGAAGTCCATGTAGCACAGTATCTGGGCAGTTCCCTCCCAACTTATATTTGCAGGTTGGGTTCCTGGGAGTTGACTACCCCAGTTTTAAGGTATTCTGAGGGTCCATACTTCTAACACTACAGCTCAAGAGCTAACACTGATGCACTTACCTCTAAAGGCTACTTGACACAATTATCTCAAAACAAAGTCATTTGCTGACTTTATACTAAGAAATAATAGTACCAAAGAATTTCCCCCGTAAACCTGAGGACATACTTTCTCACAAGCTCACATGGCGTCAGTGGGAAGAGTGGGTCCTTACATAGAGTACACCAATAGAAAGTTGTACACAGAAGGAACTCACATGGCCCATGGAACTGGCACCTCTGGAAGTGTAGGACCCTGATGTCCTTTCTCCTCATGCTTTATTCATGTTGTTCCCCTTCTCTGTAGTTTGAGTACTAATGACTAGGTTTAACTTTCTCTTGACTCACAAAGCTCCTCCTGTCTTGTGCCTTGACTTATTAGGCCTGTTCCCTGTTGGATGCAGTGTTATCTTTTGGGCATCTCTGCTGCAAGACTTCAGAGATGAGGAAAAAATCTTCCCCTGTCCTTTCCTGCCACTGCTAGCTAATAAAGGGTAAAGGCAAAGGGCAAGTCCTTCTTAAAAGCTGACTTCTTCCTCCACAGCTAGCTTGATCTACTGCTGCCAGAAGTTACACTCCTAATAACTGTAACCTACCAAATTTTGCTCCCTAGAAAATATGTCCTGCTTTTTAAAGGTTCACCAGGGGTGTAATAGAGTCTTTGGCCATTCAAAGGCTGGTTCCATCAAGCATGACTGAACAATTTCTTCACATCCTTATCTCTATGTTGATGATTCTAACATCTATCTATCTGTGTCTGTCTGTCTGTCTATCTATCTATCCTGTTATAATCTTCTGAACTCCAGTCCTACATCACTAATTTCTTACTGGACATTTTAACTGGATGTCCTATAGACATTTCAAATTTAACAACTTATATTTTCACCATTATCTATTCCTCCTTTTAGTTTCATAATGACTACTGGTAGAATCTCCATTCTTCCAGTTACCTAGGTTTGCAATTGCAATCTTATATTTAGTTCCCGAATTTCACTTGCCCTACATAGCCAATCAGTGGCCAGATCTTGTCATTTCTTTCTCTACAACATCTCTCAGATATCTCCCCTCTCACTTATATAATCACCACCCTAGTTCAGATTCTCATCATCTCTTTCATGGATTTTTGCAACAGCCTCCCAACTGGTCCCTCTGCCTTGGATCTTTCCCCACTCCAATCCATCTTCCACAAAGTCACCAAATCTATCTTCCAAAAATGTGGGGTCTGATCAAGTATCTCCCTTTCCTCCTTCTCCTCAGGGGTGTTCTGGTCAATGTTTGACAACTGTCTATCAAGAAAAAAAAATGTACATACAACACGCTTTTAAATTTAATCTTATCATTTTTCTACCACTTAAGTCAATCAGTCAATGAAATAATAAATCAAATACTGATTGATAATGTTTGTTGTTTTTTTTTAATTTCTCAGGTATAAATGTTGCTCCTAAAAATTTAACAATGGGCCCTTGGAAGCTAGTTTGTGCTGTCTCTAATTTGTGTGTCCCTTCCACACTAAGAAAAATCTTGTGAATCTCTATTACTTCTCAGATTATATATAAACTCTCTCTGATCTATTAGCAAGGGAGCTATTCATTCATTGGTTAAACAATACCCTAAAGTGAATTTGGTGGTAGTAGTTGGGGGAAGGGGTTAATTTTGTTGTTGTTATTCAGCCACATCCAACTTTTTGTGAAGCCATTTGGGATTTTCTTGGCAAAGGTACTAGATTGATTTGTCATTTCCTTCTCCAGCTCATTTTACATATAAGGAAACTGAGGCAGACAGAGTTAAGTGACTTTCCCAGGGTCATACCACTTGTGTCTGAGGTCATATTTGAATTTAGTTCGCAGCTCTGGGCATTAGTTTGATTCTACGCCCCTCGGAATGTGGTGAGAGAAGAGATTACACTCCCATTTTGAGAGGTTTTTGTACTCTAGGTCTTGCTGTGACTTCTCAGTAAATATCCTTTTGTAAAAAACAATTGATACGGGGCCGCTAGGTGGCGCAGTGAGTAGAGCGTCGGCCCTAGAGTCAGAAGGACCTGAGTTAGGATCCGGCCTCAGACACTTAATGCACACACAAACAAAAACCTAGCTGTGTGACCTTGGGCAAGTTACTTAACCCCAACTGCCCTCCAAAAAAAAAAAAAACAATTGATATTAACTGGTTATAATTGGTATCAAGGAAATTTCAAATAGGCAAAATAATAGTGAGTTGATAATCACTGGTAATTGATATAGGGGAGAATACGAGAGACTAGTGACAATACTAGAGAAACACACTTTCCAAACTCTCAGTTACCCCTAGAACCTTCAGGGGACATATAGATAGCCTTTACTGGGGACCTGACCTGTTAGTCCTGGTGTGAGTTGGGATAGCAGCTTCAGAGTCTCTGTGCAGTATATATATATATAATATATATATAAATAATATCATATATCATATATCTCATATATATATTATTGAAGAGCCCAAGGGTGTAATGAGTATAAATAACCAATAAACATGAACTTCTTGAGGAGAAGGGTTGTTTTTTATTTTATTTGTATCCTAGCATTTAGCACAGTGCTAGCATTTGATAAGTGAGAAATACTTTTTAATCCATTGATTCTTTGGAAGATTAATTCAGGGAGCTGCATGGATTAAGAACAGGTATGAGAGAGAAACTGGTGATAAGGAGACTAGTAAGGAGAGCTATTACAAGAGACCAGATGAGAGGTTAATAAGGATCTTAACTACTGTGGGATAGTGGGAACAGTAAAGCAGGGTCAGATGTGGGAGATACTGTTCAGTTTAAAGTCTGAGTTCATCAGAAAGCTTTTCTTGCAGATCCTAAACGAAACGTTGTTGAATGAATCTTGAAATAATAGATGCTTTTCCCCTTTCATCAGCAAAATAAGATAAGATTTTGTATGGATTTTGTTTAGTGTTTCCTATCCCTCATGCCATTTATTTGCTTTTAGATTCTCCGGACATGTGACCTATCTCTCATCAGAATTTCCTGAAATCTTCTTTCCTCAAGTATAAATTACCATCTCACTAGGTCCAAATTCTGATTCTTTTTCAAGGTTTTGTTTTGGCCTAGCAGGAGATGGGGTAGGAGGGCAATAAGGGGAATCTTAGTGTATGGAGGTGATTTTTCTGCCTTTACAGATGTATCTTTTTCTGGCACAATGAAGAGAATGCTGAACTTGGAGTCGAAGGACCAGAGTACAAACTTCAGCATTGCTGACTTTTTATTTGTTTGATCTCAGCCAAGTCATTTAACCTCCCTGGGCCTCAGTTTCCTCATTTGTAAAATGTGAGGTCTAGACTAGATGGTTTTTGAGGTCCCTTATCTTTGATCTTAAGTCACTTCAACTCTTTGGGGTTCTGTTTCTTCATCTGTATTTGGGGGCTGGGCGTTGTGGCCTCCAATGTTACTCCCGGCTTCAAATACTGTGAACTTTATCATGACGTTTTGAAGGAAAAAAAAAAGAAAAAGGAAGCAGTATCAGGAAATTATGGCTTCATATCCGATCTTCAGTGTTGTTTAAAGAGTGTTGACTTTATTACGATTATTTTAAAACAAAAAGAAGCAGTATGAAATGGAGACTTACCATTTCCTATATAATCCTCTTTTGTGTTCCACAAAGGAAATGCTCTTTTGCTTGCATGTGTTTAAGTTTAGAATAAAATAAAATAACACTAACACTAAGGTCCAGATTGTCCTAAGAGAAAAGTAGGTCTCTAAAGTTAGCAGGCAGCATTGGAAAGCTCCGCTCTATCTGTCAATGCATTGAGGAATACGTAAAAAACCCAAAGATAACCGCCCCAAGCCACTCAGGAAAAGAAAATAACGCAGGCTATAAAACCTCCAGGGTGGGAAGGGGGGCGCGGTAAGGGCCAAGAGGGAAAACCTTGACCAGCGAAAACAGAGAAACCCAGCTCAGGGACACAGGAAGGAACGCGCGGTGCTGGCGCGAGGCCCTTTACGTCATCGTTGCCCAATAAACCAAGGGCAGTGGGCGGACGTTGCGGACGCCTTACTCTAGTAGCGCACGCACCTTTCGCAAGCGAGCGCGAACAGGCGGCGCCGGGCCCTGGCGGCAGCCGGTAGGAAGCGTAGCCGCGCTCGGGAATCGGCTGCGCGTCGGCGGCCCTGCGCCCTTGGGCTCCTCGGCCGCCCGGGAAGGAGGCAGAGGGAGGCGGGGTCCGAGGTCGGCCACACTTGCCCCTGGTTCGTTACTCGGGCGGCATGGCGTCTCTGGGCTCTGTCAAGCTCTTGCTGGCCGCGTCGGCCGCGTTCGGGGCTGCGTCCCGGCGCTGTCTCCTCGCCGGAGCCCGAGCGGGAGCCGGGAGGCCGGGTCAGCCCCGGGAGCAGAAGCTGGGGAGCGCCGCCTGCCCGGGGGCGAGCCGGCGCTTCAGCTTGTCGGCCCCGAGCGGGCTCAGGTAAGCGCCGGCCAGCGCAGCCCGGGGAGGGGGGGAAGGGAACCTCCAGGAGCGTGGCCGTCCTGGCTGGGCTTCTGGGCGGGCCGCGTCACCCGCCTCCCTCCGCTCTCCGGGCCGGGTCACACAGCTAGTAAGTGTGCCAAGTGTCTGAGGCCAAATTTGAACTGAGGTCCTCCTGACTCCAGGACTTGTGCTCTATTCACTGCACCATATAGCTGCCTAGCACCTTTTTTTAAATTGTGTAATTCATAGTGACACATTTGATCATTCTTTGACCAGATGGAAAGAGATATTGATAAACTTTTTTCATGTTTTCTTCCTACAAGTATTTTCATTTTCTTCTTACTAGTTGAGTTTAAGTATTGTAAAACAATTGTGCTGAGTTCTGTTGGAAAAAGTTAACTAATATAAAAAATAGCACGTTTTCTTTCTATGTGTGTATCTTATTTCCCCTTTAAATTGTAAGCTCTGTGGCGACACTTATCCTGTGTTGAGTTTTTTCCTAAATTCTCCACAACTGTAGCATAATGCCTTTTACATAGTAATAATTCAACAAATATTGGTTTGGTTGGTTGTTTGTTTCAAACAGAAAATATTGGTAGAAAAAAATGGCTTGTTTTTTTTTTTCATTCCTCATTCTCATCCATAATTGAGGAAAGTAGCCTACCTTTTAAAAATTCTAAATCAGAACATGGGAAACCTTTAACTTTAGGAAAACGTATTTCTTTTAATGTATAAGAGATCAATCCAATCTTTATCCTTTTTTTAGGTGCCTGAGAAGGAACATTGGCTTCTTCCACCTGTCACCATGTCTTTGAAGACCACATATTTGAAAAGTTTAGAAGCAATTACTGAGGAGGAGAATGACATGCTTGATCTGGCCTGCAGACTTACAGACATGTAAGATTTTAGGAATATTATAGGTCTGAGTAAAAGTAGAGTGGGATAAATGCCATGAGAGACTTAAACAAAGTGCTCTGCAGGGGAGGAAATGTTCATAAGTCCCTGGAAGACAGAAGTTCCTCTCCTTGATACCCTGACCTGGGAAGAACCTATGGGAATTGCTGGTCTGCACCAGCCTTTCTTCTCCCAGCTCTGGCTTTTGGGGTCTTTGTGAATTATCAAGATACTCTCTTCGTCTTAATCTAACTTGCATAAAACCTGAGTGCAGCCTGGGATCATGCTTTCCATAAGAGATCAGTGAAAAGTGACCAAGAGGATGAGAGTAACAATAGTAAAAATAAGTAAAACATTTTACTCAAATAGAAAGTAATATTTTACAAAAAGTATTTTCACAGTAAATCTCTTTATATCAAACTTTTGTGTACTTCCAGGGGGAGGGGACATTTACATACATTTTTTTTCCTTTTCAAAGGAAAGGTGTGGGTTCCAAGCCTGGCTCTGTTATTTATTATCTGTGTGACATGGATAAGTCTCACCTCTCTGGGTCTCTGACTCATCTATAAAAAGAGTTGATTGGACTAGATACTGAGTTCCTTGTAGCTAGAGATACTGTTACTCCACAGTCAATGACAGTGACTGGAGAGACCTTAGCTGTTACTATCTCTGAATGTTACTATCTCTGGGACTCCTCTCACTACTGATTATAAAAGAAAAGAGCTACCCAAACATCCTAGTGACTCAGTTTTAGAATGTTGAGGAAAAACATTCCCTCTCCCTCCTTCACAAAGGACTCTTAGTGCTTCTCAAAGAAAATCCTTTTATTATGCTAAAAGTAAACTGTGGTTGTCTTTAGGCAACCTTGCATCTGATTAAGGAATCTGAACCAGCCATTCCAGTGAGTGTCTCAGTCTACTTCAGTTAAATGTCTTTGGCTCCATGTCCCAGCCCATCACTGCAAACCACTGCAGTCTCTGGACACCCAGCACTGGGGTCTGGGTTCAGAATGCTCCCTAGTGTCAAAGAGCAGCTGAGTTGGGAGATTCTCCAGGGATTGAGAACACTGGCTGTCATCCTCCATTTCCTTGCTTGGCTTCATATGGAGTTTAAGTCTGACATCCACTGAACTGATTAGTGACCTGTTGTGGTCCTCAGAATCCTGGCAGACATAGGGATTACATAAGTTGTCTGTTTCTATAGCACTGACTAGGTTGGTGCGTCCCAGGGGTGCAGCTACCTGTCTCTCTTGGAGCAGACTGGTTTCTGAGCCTTGAGAAGAACATGTTGGCTGCTCCAAGGCTCCTTTTATGGAATGTGTTTCTTTCTCTCTTGTCTGGGGACTTTAGCCTTCTCTTTGAGGGGCCAGTTTTTCAACATGGCCACTCCATTCCTTAACCATGTGCTAGGTTGAAGAGTTAACGGCTGCATTTGAGAGGACTACTCTACACTGTCTTTTTTAATACAAAGTGGGTGGCTGCTGACCAATCCTTGGGAATGGTTGAGTATCCCAGAAAAAGGGCTGCAGAAGTCAGGAGAGAGTTCCCCCTGTTTCTTTAGGGTTGAAAAAGTGGTGAAGAGGTTTCTGTGGGAATAAAAACTGAGTGTTCAGAAGTCTGGGAAAAAGCACTATCTTGAGAGCTCACCAAAAGAATTCAATAGTGACAATCCTGGTGATGACAAACTGGAATAGCTAGTTCTTGAACAAAAGTTTAACTGTGGTGGAGTACCAGGCAACATCTTTTCTACATTTAGGTTTGAGGCATTACTCTTACCTAGCTCAGTCCTCATAATCAAACTCTGACTAATCAATTTTTGACCTTCTACTTGCAAAGACTGGTGGTGCTTGAGACAATCCTCATCTCCAAGAGAGAGGCCAACATCACAACTTGTCTTGTGTATGTTTTTTGGAGAAGTTCCCCCGGGATAGATGAGCTTGCAGTCTAAATAGTCTGTTTGACTCTTAGCAGCATCTGTGCCTTTGCAAACTTCTGAGTCCAAGTCTTGTGTTTAATGGAGAGTATCCAGAATGATTAGGGCCAAGGGTTTGGCTTTTAGAGTGATCCTGCAGTGAAATATTACTATAAGGTGCTACAGAAATGGTCACAGGTTTGGATTTGAAGGGAAATCTCACTGGACTACCTTTGTGACTAAAAAAGGCTTTTTTTTTTCACATTTTGGTTTGTGGTATTTTTCTTAAGCCTTCCTTGTGAGGGCTGGGGCCATTTGTGACTGTCTTCATGGTGTGAGAGAAGAGTGTCATAGCTGGACTTTCGGAGCTTCTTCTGATAGAACTTCCTGAGATAGGTAAGCTTGGAATCCAGGTAGTCTGTGCTGGGCTCAGAACAGCACCTGTGTCTCCTCCAGTTTTTCAGAGAATCTACTGCAGCTGTGGACAAATAACCAAGTGTGTTTGTGCCAACTGGAATGTTCTTGGAGCAGTCTTGTGCTGAAACCTTACTGCAGGATGCCGCTGGAATGCTCAATGGCTTGGATTTAGAACGGTGCTTCAGCAGAATTTCTTCATTTCTAGGCTGGTCCAGGTCAAAATCATTCAGAGTTAGAATGCCTTCTGATTCAGGTTGATCCAAATCACAGTTCACTCAGTGTTAAGACAGTCCATGCTACGGCTGTCCTGACCCAGCTTCTTTACCAGGTCACTGCAGGGAGCATCTACGTCATCATTCAACTCATTTTCTAAGCTGTCATAGGAAGAGTCATTCATTTGGAAGCCAGACATACCTGTCAAAAATTAAAATTGGGTTAACTTGGGGCGGCTAGGTGGAGCAGTGAATAGAGCGCCGGCCCTGGAGTCAGAAGGACCTGAGTTTGGAGCCGGCCTCCGACACTTAATCTATACAAACAAAAACCTAGCCGTGTAACCTTGGGCAAGTTACTTAACCCCAATTGCCCTAAAGGGGCGGTTAGGTGGCGCAGTGAGTAAGAACGCCAGCCTCGGAGTTGGGATGACCCGAGATCAGATCCGGCCTCAGAAAATGAGCACCCATGCATAAATAATGACTAGCCATGTAACCTTGAGCAAGTTACTTAACCCCAATTGCTTTAAAAAAAAAAAATTGGGTTAACTTAATAGGTCACATAGGGAGTGCTTAATAAGTGTCCATCACAAAATTTTTCTGATAACTGCTTTCATTTCACGAATTTTGGCGGGGGAATAGCAAAAAAAAAAAAAATCTTCTTACTTGATTTTTGTTTCCTGAAGCACTTTTCAAACTTTTTTTCTCAGAATACAAGTGGTAAATTACAATCTTTCACATTTTAGTTAAAGAACCTAGGACATTGGTCATTCTGGCAGATATACTTCTACTTCTCTGCCTAGCTGAGCTCTTGATTAACTAATAATAACAAGGTTTTCTCAGTGTAATAAAGATGAGTCATAAAGCTAAGAAAAAATAAAAAGCAGAAGGCAACTCATGCCAGAAGTGTCCAGGCACTGCCTATATTATCCCAGCTTTTGAAGGAGCTGCTCACAGGTAAGTCTGTCTTGGCTAAGCTTTGTACAGGGAGATGGTAACGGGGCGGGAGGGTGGTGTAGGGAAAACTGTCCTGCAGTTTTACCTCAAGGACCTTGGAGATGATCTCATTGAGACTTTTCATTTTACAGATGAAACTAAGGTGCAGAAAGAATGAACGAATCGAGGCAGGCCAGGAAGGCAACAGCACCGGCACGCTAAGAGAGGCAGTCTGGGACAGCGAGGCACAGAGTCCCGATCAAAGAGTGGGGCAAGTCATCCCACCAACCACAAGGGCCACTACCAGGCCTATCACCAAAGGGCTGGGACTGGAAAGAGCAAGTAAGAATCAAATGCAGGGCCCTTTTCAGGGACAGCAAATACTCCTGGGACTCCATAGCCCAGAAATTTAAAAAGCCCCTAAAAGGACCTCCAAGGACCAGGACAGCAGAGTGAACCCTGGCTGCTCCAGCACACACCCCCCCCGCCCCCGCCAAACATAGTAATTATTGCCCCAGGGAAAACCCTGAACAGTAAAGGCTTGGGAACCCAAGAGGAAGGGTGTGGCTAGGGCCCTGCCTCAAAATGGGTAGAAAGCTGACTGCAAAGACAAAGACTCTGGAGTCCTACTATTCTCAGGGGGAGGAAATAATTGCAAAGGGAGAAAATGTTGACTCCACACCCACTGCTGTAGCATCAACAGGGAACAGGTTCCCAAGCACAGAAAGCTTTCCTAGATGAACTCAAAAGGAACTTTGAAAACCAAATGACAGCTAGAAGACAAAAGAATAATTCTTTTAAAATCAAAATTGTAAAATTAGAAAAACATTATAATGAAGACAACAGCTCCTTAAAAAGAAAAATGTGTGATCTGGAAAAGGAGCTCCAAAAACTAACCAAGGAAAATAATTCGCTAAAAACTAGAATCAACCAAATTGAAGCAGATAACTCTATGAGGAACCAAGAATTAGTCAAAGAAAACATGAACAATGAAAAATTAGAAAAAGCGATAAAATACCTCAATGGAAAAATAACTGACCTGGAAAACAGATCTAGGACAGATAATCTGAGAATCATAGGCCTACTGGAAAATAATGATCAAAAAATGAGCCTGGACAATATCCTCCAAGAGCTCATCAAGGAAAACTGCCCTGAGATACTAGAACCAGAGGGTAAAATAGAAATCGAGAGAATCCACCAGACACCCCCTGAAAGAGATTCCCAAACTGAAAAGTCCTCGAAATGTAGTGGCCAAAGTCCAGAACTATCAGGTAAAAGAGAAAATACTTCAAGCAGCCAGAAAGAAACAATTCAGATATCGAGGAACCACAGTGAGGATCACACAGGATCTGGCAGCCTCTGCACTGAAAGAACAGAGGCAGTGGAATACAATTTTTTGCAAGGCAAAAGAGCTTGGGTTACAACCAAGGATCACCTACCCGGCAAGACTGAACATATTCTTCCAGGCAAAGAGATGGTCATTCAACAATATAACAGATTTCCAGACCTTCCTGATGAAAAAGCCAGAGCTCAAGGGAAAAGTCAACCTCCAGTTATGAGACACAAGAGAGATTTAGAAAGGTAAACAAGGAAAACACACACAAACACACACACCCTGTTATTTAATAAGAGCAAACTGTTTATAGACATGTAGAGGGTATGAATATAAATTACACAAAATGATGATAAAAAAAAATCTTATTAAGGGCTACAAAGGGACTGCAATGGAAGAAGAAGAATGAAGTGGAAAAGGGTAAATTATGCCACACAAAGAGGCATAAAAACAATATAGCAGAGGGAAAGAAGGGAGGGAGATGAGTATTATATGAGCTTTTCCCTTTTTAGTTCTTGTGCAAGGAGGGAATAACACAACTAGTTAAGCATAAGACTCTGTGGAGAAGAGATGCAAAACGTATAATAAAGGGAAAGAGGGGAGAGAGAGGAGCTTTGCATGGGATTTGTTCCTGTCACTTGGTGCAAAGAAGAAATAACATATTCCATTAAGTATTAAAATATCCTACAGGCAGTAGGAAGAGGAAAGGGCTACAAAGGGGGAAGGTTAGAAGGGAGGGAAGAAGGGATAAGGGGAAGAAAAGGGAGGGGGGCTGATAAGGGAATACTGAGGGAGGCAGTGGTCAAAAGGAAAACTATTAAGGAGGGGAAGAAAGGGAGAAAAAATATAAGCATAAACGGGAGGGAATAGGATGTAGGGAAAGAAACATAGTAATCATAACTGAATGTGAATGGAATGAACTCTCCCATAAAACTGAGGCAGATAGCAGAATGGATTAAAAACCATAATCCTACAATATGCTGTTTACAAGAAACACATGTGAAACAGGGATACACATAGGGTAAAGGTAAAAGCCTGGAGTAAAATATATCATGCCTCAGCTAAAGTAAAAAAAAAAAGGAGGGGTAACAATCCTTATCTCAGATAAAGCAAAAGCAAAAATTGATCTAATTGAAAGAGATAAGGAAGGAAACTATATCCTGCTAAAAGGCACCATCGAGAACGAAGCAATATCACTACTTAACATATATGCACCAAGTGGGATAGCATCCAAATTCCTAGAGAAGAAGGTAAGGGAATTAGAGGAAGAAATAGATAGCAAAACTATACTAGTGTGGGACCTTAATCTCATTCTCTCTAAACTTGATAAATCCAACCTCAAAATAAGAAGTTAAGGAGGTGAACAAAATTTTAGAGAGGGTAGGTATGATAGATCTCTGGAATGATAGATCTCTGGAGAAAACTTAAGAGGGATAAAAAGGAATATACCTTCTCAGTGGTACATGGCACATACACAAAAATCAACCATGTACTAGGACATAAAAACCTCACAATTCAGTGCAGAAAGGCAGAAATAATAAATGCATCATTCTCAAATCATGATGGAATAAAAACCATATGCAATAAAGGGCCATGGAAAGACAGACTAAAAACTAATTGGAAACTAAACAGTTTAATCCTAAAGAATGAATGGGTCAAACAAGAAATCATAGAAACAATGAGTAACTTCATTCAAGAGAATGACAACGACAACCACAGTTATTAGGGGAAGTTTTATATCCCTGAGTGCATACATGAATAAATTAGAGAAAAGGGAGGTCAATGAACTGGGCATACAATTGAAAAAGCTAGAAAAAGAACAAATTGAAAATCCCCAATTAAATACTAAATTAGAAATACTGAAAACCAAAGAGAGATTAATAAAATTGAAATTAAGAAAACAATTGAATTAATAAATAAAACTAAGCTGGTTTTATGGAAAAAAACCCAACACAATAAAATTGATTGACCCTTAATCAATATGATTTTTTAAAAAAGAAGAAAGAAAACCAAATTATGAGTATCAAAAATGAAAAGGGTGAATCTACCACCAATGAAGAGGAAATTAAAACAATAATTAGGAATTATTTTGCCCAGTTGTATGCACATAAATTTGACAATCTTAGTGAAATGGATGAATATTTACAAAAATATAAGTTGCCCAGATTAACTGAAGAGGAAGTAAATAACCCCATCTCAGAAAAAGAAATTAAACCAAGTCATCAGTGGACTCCCTAGGAAAAAATCTCCAGGGCCAGATGGATTTTCTAGTGAATTCTATCAAACATTTAAAGAACAATTGATAACAGTACTCTACAAACTATTTGGGAAAATTAGCTAAGAAGGAGTCCTACCAAATTCTTTTTATGCCACAAATATGGTACTGATTCCTAAATCAGATAAAACAAGGAAAATTATAGACCAATTTCCCTCATGAATATAGATGGAAAAAATTTTAAATAAAATATTAGCTAAAAGACTACAGCAACTTATCACAAGAATAATACACTTTGATCAGGTAGGATTTATTCCAGAAATGGAAGGATGGTTTAATATTGGGAAAGCCATCATTATAATTGATCATATCAACAATAAAACTAGCAAAAACCACGTGATTATATCAATACATGCAGAAAAGGCTTTTGACAAAATACAGCATCCATTCCTATTAAAAACACTAGAAAATAGGGGCAGCTAGGTGGCTCAGTGAGTAGAGTGTCGGCCTTGCAGTCAGAAGGACCTGAGTTCGGATTCGGCTTCAGACACTTAATGCTACACACAAACAAAAACCTAGCCATGTAACCTTGGGCAAGTTACTTAACCCCAATTGCCCTCCCAAAAGCAAAAAACAAAACAACAAAAAAAAAAAAACACTAGAGGGGCGGCTAGGTGGCGCAGTGAATAGAGCGCCGGCCCTGGAATCAGAAGGACCTGAGTTCGGGGCCTCCGAACAAACAAAAACCTAGCCGTGTAACCTTGGGCAAGTTACTTAACCCCAATTGCCCTAAAGGGGTGGCTAGGTGGCGCAGTGAGTAGGAGCACCGGCCTCGGAGTTTGGATGACCCGAGATCAGATCCGGCCTCAGAAAATGAGCACCCACGCATAAATCAAATGACTAGCCGTGTAACCTTGAGCAAGTTACTTAACCCCAATTGCTTTAAAAAAAAACAAAACACTAGAAAGTATAGGAATAAATGGAGCCTTCCTTTAAATTATAGGTAGCATCTATTTAAAGCCATCATTAAGTATTACATGTAATGGGGATAAGCTAGAAGCATTTCCAATAAGATCAGGGGCGAAACAAGGATGTCCACTATCACCACTCTTATTCAATCTGGTACTAGAAATGTTAGCAGTAGCAATTAGAGAAGAAAAAGGAATCAAATTAGGCAAAGAAGGGACCAAGCTATCAGTCTTTGCAGATGATATGATGATATACTTAGAGAATCAAGTGAAAAACTACTTGAGACAATAAATAAATTTGGCAAAGTTGCAGGATATAAAATAAACCCACATAAATCCTTGGCATTCCTGTATATCTCTAATGAAATTCAACAGCAAGAGATAGAAAGAGAAATCCCATTTAAAGTTACTGTAGACATAAAATATTTGGGGATCTACATGCCAAAAGAAACCCAAGACCTATATAAACACAAAATCACCCAAAGGCAGATTTAACTAATTGGAAAGACATCCATTGCTCATGGCTGGGTCAAATTAATATAATAAAAATGACAATTTTACCTAAATTGAATTATATATCTAGTGCCATACCAATCAATTTACCACTAAAACTACCTTATAGAGCTAGAAAAAATAGTAACAAAATTCATTTGGAAGAACGAAAGGTCCAAGAGAATTGATGAAAAGAGATCCTAGGGATGGTGGAATAGCTATACCAGGTTTTAATCTGTACTATAAATATAAAGCAGCAGTCCTCAAAACTACTTGGTACTGGCTGAGGAATAGAGTAGTGGATCAATGGAATAGATTGGGTGCACAGGATTCAGCAGTCATTGACTATAGTAATCTACTGTTTGACAAACCCAAAGACTCCAGCTTTTGGGATAAGAACTCACTATTTGACAAAAACTGCTGGGAAAACTGGAATATAGTATGGCAGAAACTGGGCATAGACCATCATCTAACACCATATACTACAATCAAGTCTAAATGGGTGTGTGATCTAGGTATAAAGGCTGATACTGTAAGCAATCTCAGAAAGCAAGGAATAGTTTATCTGTCAGATTTGTGGAGAGGGGAAGACTTTATGACCAAACAAGAAATAGTATTATAAAATGCAAAATGGATAATTTTGATTACATGAAATTGAAAAGTTTCTGTACAAACAAAGCCAATGTAACCAGGATTAGGAGGAAAGTGGAAAATTGGGAAAGAATTTTTACAGCCTATGTCACTGATAAAGGACTCATTTCTAAAATATACAGAGAATTGAGTGAAATCTATAAGAATACAAGTCATTCCCCAGTTGATAAATGGTCAAAGGATATGAACAGACAGTTTTCAGAGGAAGAAATTAAAGATATCTATAAGCATATGAAAAAATGCTCTAAATCACTTGAATAAGAGAAATGCAAATCAAAACAACTCTGAGGTACCACATCTCACCAGTCAGATTGGCTAAGATGACAAAACAGGAAAATGACATGCTGGAGAGGATGTGGACAAATTGGAACACTAATGCATGGCTGGTGGAGTTGTGAACTGATCCAACCATTCTGGGGAGCAATCTGGAATTATGCCCAAAAGACTATAAATTCATACCCTTTGACCCAGCAATACCACTTCTAGGGTTATATCCCAAAGAGATCATAGAAGTGGGAAGAAGACCCATAATTAATTATAGCAGCTCTTTTTGTGGTGGCAAAGAACTGGAAATTAAGGGGGTGCCCATGAATTCGGGAATGGCTACACAAGTTGTGGTATATGCATGTAATGGAATACTATTGTGCTAAAAGAAACGAAGAGCAGATGGACTTCTTATTTACCTGGAGAGGCTTATATGAACTGATGCTGAGTGGGAAGAGTAGAGCCAGGAGACATTTGTACACAATTACAGACACAAAGTATGTGTGATGACCAACTTTTATAGACTGGACTCTTCTCAGCAATCCAGGGTTATAAGTCAACCCCAAAAGACTCATGATGGAGAGAGATGTCTACGTCCAGAGAAGGAACACAGTTTGAACCCAGACTGAAGCAAACTACCTGCTCCTTTTCAGTTTCTTGTTTGGTTTTGTTTCCTCTTTCCCATTGTTCATTCTATCTGATACCATCCTTCTTTATAACCTAATGCCTAATGTGAAAGTATTTGCAGATACTATTCTTGATTGTATGGGGGGGAGAGAAAATTTGAAACTCAAAGAATTATGGAAATGAATCTTGTAAACTAAAAGTAAACAAATTAATAAAGACAAAAAAAAAAAGAATGAACGAATCATGCAAAGTCACAGAGCAAATGAATATCATGTCCAAGACTAATGAAACTAGGTCTGTGGACTCAAAATTTTAGTGCTTTTCCTTAAATGCTGCCTACTGACTTCTCCTTTGCCAAAAGAAAAGATAAAATAGCTGCTGTCATTAACTTCTCTAGGGAAGGGCTATTTCTTATACTTTTCTTGTGTACTCCTGAACAGCACCTTGCTAGGAACATAGTTGGTTCTCATCCATAGCTAGTGAATGAATTAAGGGTCTTGCAAAAAATGTTGGTAGTCTTGGTTTCCCCTAATCCCATTCTAGTTTCCCTGCCATTCAATCTAGTCTTTGGCCCTTTTGAGAGTCTCAGAGCCACTATACTTTCAGCAGCTTGCAATGATGGTAGAGCAGCTGGAAGATATATAAGGTGTAATTTTAGGGAAAAAATGAGCCAGTGATTCATGATACCTGAGGCATTGTTTCTGTCACAGCTGATTGAAATATCTCTCAAGGGAGATGGGAATTCTTCCCCAAATATCCTGCAGGAATTTTCAGTTAGAAATTGTACAAGTAGAGAGACCTATAACAGAAAAAGCAAAAAGGAGATGGCATTTTTCATAGTCTGCACCTTGTTTGACATATGCCTTCCCAATCTCACAAAAATATAAAAGAGGAGAGAGAAAATTCACAACTTTCTCTTCTATACCTTGAATATAGAGACAAGAATATCCAAGACTGCTTTTTATTTTTAATACTTAAAACTGTGGAATTATAGACGTTCCCTAAAATATTTTCTTAATGCCTTAGTGTCTATACCTATAAAATTAAAATGACATTAGGAAGATAGGAATGAATCAATTTCTTACTTGTTTGTAAAATATCAAGGAGATAAAAAGCATTTTGATTTATGTTATTACCAGGGAGAATGGTTAATCACAAACCTGTGAAGAAATAACATATGTAGTTTGGTGAAGGTGATGGAGGCAGTTAAAGGCAATCTTTCTTACCTGCCTAATCACAGAGAGTATGCATGTCTGTGTCTATGTGTCTGTGTATGCATCTGTAGATAGTATCCTTCTATCTCTGGCCATCATTGTGGGTTGTATGTAATATATTCATGATGCTTCCTTAATATGCCCTTGGACTATTTCTCAGTTTACACAGAGCTAGAATAGCTAGGAAAACATCTAGAAATGACAACTGAGTTTGTTAACAGTACCATTTGAAAGCTCACCTGGAGGGCCACATCCTACATGAGGCCTTTCTTGATTCCCCAGCTGCTAGTTGTTCTGCCCCCTCCTCTAAATGCCCACACATCTGTATTTTGCATACACTTACGTAAACATGTCTTACAGATTGTAAGTTTCTTGAGGGCAAGAACTACTTTGTTTTTAAGCCTGGAGTCTCCAGCACCAAGCACAATGATATATGTTGAAAAGTAACAGAATCTTTTCTTTCCACAATTCAGGTGCTATTCTACACCCATGAGCTCAAAGGAGAGAAATGACCCCACTGCTGTTACTATTCATCTTTTTCACAACTTCCTTCTGAAGGCCAGGACAAAATATATTCCAAATGAAATTCCATCTGAAAAATTTACAACTTTTAAGCGATTATGTCTGTACATCCAAAATATTTAAAGATTGGTACTCATATTTAAAACATTGGGAAGGTCCTCGGGTGCTCAGCGAAGAATTAAACTCAAGGTACCATTTTAGTGAATTCATTCTCCAGTCAGGATGGTGACAGAAGATGGTGACCAAAGAATGCTTGGAGCAATGCACAATGCAATGTTATGAGGTGTCATTTTATTTAACGTAGATTCTTGCTTGATGTTGTGCAGCATTCCAGATAAATATTATAAGAGAATGATGTTGGCTCTAGGAAGCTACTTTGTTAGCCTGAAAATTAGAGGAGTAAAAAAAAGGTGTTCTTAAAGCAAACCATTTGGTTTATGATGTTTTTTTTAAAGATGAAAACATTTTTCATATGTTCAAGCTCATAAACTGCAGTCCTTTCTCATTCCAAGAGTCTCCTTTAATCTATGTGCATTTCTGAGGATTGGAACAAGTACCTCTGAACTCTGTTTATCTTCTCTTCATCATTCCCTTAATCTTTGATGCAGACCCACTTGCCAAAGAGATCAAGTGAAAAAATACTTTCTGGAATGTTTTGAAGAAAATATAAGACAAAAGGAGACAACAAAATTTTTTTCTTTTTCTTTTTTTTTTTGGAGGGGGGAAGACAGGGCAGTTGGGGTTAAGTGACTTGCCCAAGGTCACAGAACTAGTAAGTGTTAAGTGTCTAAGGTCAAATTTGAACTCAGATCCTCCTGACTCCAAGTCCTGTCTCTATTCACCAAGCCACCTAGCTTCCCCAACAAAAATATTTTTAAGTATCATGTTAATGACAGAGTACATAAATATAATAAATTTTGTAGAGAAAGTTCTTTATGGAAAGCTCAGTTCACATACTTTTTCTCCTATTTCCCTCTCCCTCAATCACCCTCAAGAGTGGCATTTAGATTTCAAGGTCTTCACCATGACTGATATGAGCATATAGGAGGATGCATTGTATCAGTTTTTTGCAGATGGAATATGGGTATAAGCAGGACTTGAATTATCAACTAGAGGGAGAAAGAACCATAACTGCAAGAAATCCTACTATAAAGCAGTTGATTGTATCTTAGCAGACTTATCTACCAGGACTGTCTGGTTGTAAGCATATGACCTTATTTTCTCTAAGAGGCGCAATATATGCACTACACCTGTCTTCTACTCCTCTTCCCCTCATCCTTTCTTTATTAAGCATTAGTGAGATCAAACTACTTCAATTTTTTTCCCTTAGTGGGAAGCTGTGAGCACTACAGTGTAAAATACTTGGGACAAGATTTCAAAAGAAAGGTGCTAAATAAAGACATAATATGAAGCCTACTACAGGGTTTGAATGAGCTCCTCTCTGGAAGGAAGAGCTTAGAGCACTAGTTCTATTCTCTTTAAAAAAAATTAAAATAGGGAGCATAAAAATAGGTATGAGCTCCTGCTCTAGTCACTTCCAATACATGTAAAAAAATGACTAAACAAACTTTAGAGCTTCAGAACCCACAAAATGCCAGAGAGAAATAAATCTACCATTGAAGGCAGCCTGGTAGGCCAACAGGAAGTGTCTATTGCACTGAGCTAGTAGCTGCACATAGTCCCACCTGAGCCAGGTGGTTCAGGTCCCAGGCAGCCCTGACCAGCCATTGCCAGAGCAGACTTCAGGAGAGTGAATCACCAGTAGCTGTAGCAGTTTCCAGACTTCTCAACCCATTAACACCAAAGACAAAGTAAAAGGTCAGTGTGGAACTCTGTTGGAACAGGGGTGGATGGAAGAGTGCCCCTGCCCCCAGGGTGAGAAGCTATGGAGGTACATCAGCTATGCAGCCCTGCATCATGGCTGCCTCAGGAGCTCCTAGCCTGCAGATGTAGGGGCACCAAGTGACCATTCAGAGGGTAATCACTTTTGCTTTAACCTGCTTGGATCTGGATTGCTCCAGCACCTGTGAAACCCCAGCAATTTGGGACAAAGCTTTCTCCATTCTGTAAGCAGAGTTCTACCATGGCAAAGAGCTCAAACATCAAGTAATTGACTGGCAATGTGAGCAAGCAGAGGAAGCACAGAACATAGAATCCTTTTGGGGGGACAAAAAGGATTAAGGCATGGAGCTGGAGGAAGACATCGAACTCAGAACTCCTGCATCAAAAACCTCCAAAAAAATATGAACTGGTTACAGGCTATGGAAGAGCTCAAGAAGGATTTTGAAAATCAAGTAAGAGAAGCAGAGGAAAAATTGGGAAGATAAATGAGAATGATGCAAGAAAATCATGAAAAATGAGTCAACAGCCTGCTAAAGGAGACCAAAAATACACTGAAGAAAACAACACCTTAAAAAATAGACTAACTCAAATGGCAAACGAGGCCCAAAAAGTCAGTGAGGAGAAAGAATGCCTTAAAAAGCCAAATTTGCCAGATGGAAAAGGAATTTCAAAAAATCACTGAAGAGAATATCTCCTTCAAAATTAGATTGGAATAACTGGAAGCTAATGACATTATGAGAAATCAAGATACTATAAAACAGATCAAAACAAATGAAAAATAGAAGGCAATGTGAAATATCTCATTGGAAAAACCGTTGACCTAGAAAATAGATCCAGGAGAGATAATTAGAAATTATTGGACTACCTGAAAGCCATGATAAAAAAAAAAAAAGCCTAGACACCATCTTTCAGGAAATTAGCAAACGAAATTGCCCTGATATCCTAGAACCAGAGGGCAAAATAGAAATCGAAAGAATTCACTGATCACCTCTTGAAAAAGATCCCAAAAAGAAAACTCCTAGGAATATTATAGCCAGATTCCAGAGTTCCCAGGTCAAGGAGAAAATACTGCAAGCAGTCAGGAAGAAACAATTTGTATTCCACAATGAGTATTGTGGAAACACAATCAGGATAACGCAAGACCTAGTAGCTTCTACATTAAGGGATTGAAGGCCTTGGAATATGATATTCTAGAGGTCATAGGAGCTAGGACTAAAACCAAGAATTACCTACCCAACAAAACTGAGTATAATGGTACAAGGAAAAATATGGTCATTCAACGGAATAGAGGGCTTTTAAGCATTCTTGATGGAAAAACCAGAGCTGAGCAGAAAATTTAACTTTCAAATACAAGAAGCAAGAGAAGCATGAGAAGGTAAACAGGGAGAAGAAATCATAAAGAACTCATTAAAATCAAACTATTTAGATTCCTACATGAAAAGACAATAATTTTAACTCATAAGACTTTTCCCAGTATGAGAACAGTTGAAGGGAATATACGTACATATATGTGTGTGTATGTATAATGTATGTATAGGAGGGTGTAGGTGTGTATAAACATGTGTGTGAGGGTGTGCATATGTATGTACATGTATAAATAGAGAGCACAGGACAAGTTGAATATGAAGGGATGATATCTAAAAAATAAAATTAAGAGGTGAGAGAGGAATATATTGGGAGGAGAAAGGGAGAGATACAATAGGGTAAATTATCTCATATAAAAGAGGCAAGAGAAAACTTACAATGGAGGGGAAGAGCAGGGAGGTGAAAGGGAATGGGACAACCTTATTCTCAATGAATTTAAGGAGGGAATACCTTTTTTTTTCGCTTTTTGGAGGGCAATTGAGGTTAAGTGACTTGCCAAAGGTCACATGGCTAGTAAATGTGAAGTCTCTGAGGCTGGATTTGAACTCATGTCCTCCTAACTCCAGGGCTGGTGCTCTATTCACTGTGCCACCTAGCCGCCCCTTTACTTGGGTATCTTACACTACAGAAAATGGGGGGTAGGGGATAAAAGGGGGGATGATAGAAAGGAGGGCAGAATGTGCGAGTTTAGTTAGAAGCAAACATTTTTTAAAAGGGATAAGGTCAAAGGCAAAAATAGAATAAGTGGGGGGCAGGACCTCTTTTTTCTGGGATTCTTCTTTCCTACCATGTAGATTGCTCTCAGTGTCCCATATATACCAACTGGCTTATTTACCATTTATAAAGTTGGCTTGCTGGTTTCCTGGCCTATATTTCCACATGGATGCCAAGACATTAGAAGGCCTTTAGAAAATGTATTGGTGGGTTGGAGCATAAGAATATGACCCCACCAATCCCAAAGAGGCCTCTTATTAGAGTCTCTGGGAATGATCCCATTATCAAACATTTATTTTTGGACTGTTTTTCCCCACTCCTTACCAACGTGCTATTTCCTGGGTTGAGGCCAATGAGCTCAGTTGGCTAGTCAAAAGTCAAAGTAGATAATACAGGTAAAGTGCTTTGTCAACCTTCAAGTACTCTATATGTCAGTTCTTTTTCTTATATAGTCTTGATGAACCTGGCAGCCTGAGACCTACACAAATCCATACTGTCAACAGAGTATCTGTGTTCTGCCTACCCCTCAGAAGTTACTTCGAATTTATTTTGCATTTTTAAAATTTACTTCTCTGCATAAATTTCATTTCTCTCTCCTCCCCACCACCTAAGCAGGAGCCCTGTGTTCCTTGAAAACAAACATTATTATTTTTGACATCTTGGGTTCAGAGGCTAGCATTGGGCCTCACATGCAGTAGGCAATAAATGTTTGTTGACAAGGACTGAATTAACAAACTATTCTGTGACCAAAACTCAGGCCCAAGGATGGTTAACCACCCTGAAAAAGTGTGCTTCTGATTATAGGGTGGGGCCAAGGCAAGAAGAGTCTCTCTGTGGGTGGATGGAGCTTAGTCCACTGCTTATAAATTAGCCACAAGGGAATGGCAACCTGAAGTACATGTCTTACCATGAATCTCTCAAGCTCTAAGGAGTGGAGGCAACATGGGACAGTGGAAAGCACTTGGAGTCTGAGGACCTGGGATCAAATCCTGCCTGTACTACTGACTAACTATGACCTTGGGCAGCTCACAGTCTCTCAGCATCCTCAGCTATAAAATGAGAGGACCAGACTAGATAACCTCTAAGGTTTCTTCCAGCCCTAAATGTATGAGCATTTTATCTTTGTATGCTCAGGGAAATCCATTGTTATGTACTGTAGTGATAAGGATAAGCCAGCACTTCTGTTAGCTGTATTACAGTCAGAGCTATAGCTAGGAAGAGCTGTAAGTGAATCAGACTGATTGATGGAAGCAGGGAGAGGGTATAAATTATGACATAAACCTATGACAGTAACAGACTGGTTTGTAGTCTAACAAAGTGATTATTTTTGGAAACAGGGACATGGAAAGGCAATGGTGAACCCAAACCCTTAGATGTATGGGTAAAAAAAAAAAAAAAAAGCTCCCTACCAAACCTTTCATTTCACCTCATAGTCCACCTAAATTGCAATAAATAAGTCATTTATGGGCAACCGGAAGTTCCAGTTTTCTTCCTCTGTTTCACCTTCTGGAAGAACCCAAGACTGGTTCTCTCATTGTCGAAGCGACACCCTTCCTCTGTTAAATTTACCAGATTTTCATGATGACCAATGAACTTTTAAAAAGAAGCTAAGCTATATATATGTATGTATGTATGTATGTATTGAAGAAAGGGAATGACTTCTTTAAGTTACAGTGGAAAACATACTATGATCTGTCTTGGGGAAAAGCACCATTAAACCTAAAACTTAGACTTGAAAGACAATAACTTGTAACATCTCAATGAACTCTGCCACAGCTGGAATAACAAGTTATGAAATTCAGCTGCCATCGCAGCTGAGCAGAGGACCTGAAATCAAAGCCAGGGTTTCCTAGTGGGCAGGTCCCGAATTATAATCCCTGAGCCACAGGACTCAGCTGAGTGCTTCCTCCTCTCCCAAAGCAAAGCCCAGGTCAGCAGCAAAACTTCCAAGTTCACATGAGAGCCCATGGTGGGAGGGAGGAGGTTGGTGGATATGAACTTTGGCTAAAAGGTTTAGTGAATCAAACCAAGAGGTCTCAGCACCGTTCCCAAAACAGTTTGATTCCTTAAACTTTTTAACTAAAGGCCATGCAACCGATATGGGAATGCTTAAGAACCACTTTAGGATAACTAGAAGATATCTTCTTGCTTTCACAATAGTAGGAATTTTTAAAATAACAGATCCATGATCTCATTGATGTATCAGGAACTCCTACAATGTACAAACTTCTTCTAAAGCACATTAGCTACCATTTCTGCAACTCATCATCCTAGTAAATTGGGCCACTTTAAGTGACTTTCTTAGGGTCATACAGCCAATATATGTCACAGATGGCACCAGAACCCAGAGCTTCCTGATTTCGAAGTTGGCTCTCTAGCTACTGTCATGCTGCTCATAATAAAGGTGGTAACAGTTACAACAGTAATGTGACACAGTCCACAAGCATTTATTTAGTGCCTATTGTATGTTGGCCTTTTGCTGGGCACTGGGGACTAAAATGACAAAATATCAATAGTTCTGCCGTCAAAGAGCTTACATTTTGCCAGTGGATGCCATTTAACCTCCATGGTGCTTTGTTGCTTTAAATGGGTGAACACTAACGAATGGGTAATAACTCTAATGAGTTCAAATGAGGGAGAGTTTAAATGTCATTACCCACATTTTACAGATGAGCAAACTGAGGCTCAAAAACTGTACATGAATTTTACAAGGTCAAAGAAATACTATGTGACAGAACCAGGATTCAAATATAGGCATTCTGATTCTAAATGCATTGGTTTGTTTTTCCCTCTTTTAGTAGCCAATGTCCTCATTTCTTAGAAGTGTAAATCTAGGGTACATTTTGTGATCACTACATGTACCTTTAGAATGGGAAGGGACCTTAGACATGATTTAACCAACCACCTTATTTTGTGAATGAGAAAACTGGATCAAGGGCCTTGCCCAAGTATCAAGTGAAAGAACTGAGATTTGAACCCAGCTCCAGTCCAAATATTACAAATTCCCCATCTGCTGCATTGAGTTTCAGGACAGCTGGTAATAATTACAGGGACAAGCTTGGAGTCAGATCATTTAACCCTCTCTGAGCCCCAGTTCCACACCTGCAAAATGAGAACAGAGCTTGGCAGACCTGGATTTGGGTTTCCCACTTGCTATTTACATCACTCTTTATCTGCAGCAGTGGAGAGTTTCCTTATCACAAGCCTGGACCAGATTTTAACTCAACATGCCCCAAACTGAACTCATAGCCCAGTCCTCCAAACCTTCCCCTCTTCCTAGTTTACTTCCATTATACTTCCAAGTCAATTCTTTCCTATTATCTTTACTGTACTACTATCCAGTATGATGTCTGGTTCTGTTATTTTCATAACCTCTCTCATCTATGCCTCTAACACTGCTACCACCCTGGCTCAGGCCCTCATCACCTCATACCTGGCCTATTAAAATAGCCTGCTGGTTCAGCTCCCTTCAAGCATCTTCCTACCCCAGTCCACCATACAAAATGGATTTTCCTAAAGTAAAAAAAAAATTAAAAGTGACTTATCCAGTAACACATAGCTAGTAAGTGTCTGAGGCCAGATTTGAACTCTGGAAGATGAGCCTTCTTGACTGCAGGCACAACACTCTATCCAACTTTGCTACCTAGTTTCTGCATGTGTATATATCAGCTTGAAATTTATGCTGTATCTATTTTTATATGTACTTGTCTCCTCCTATAGACTGTAAGCTCATTTTTGAGCAAGGATTGATTGTTTAATCCATCTTATTTACACCCTTGGCACCTAGCATAGTGCCTGGGAACATAGTAGATGCTTGGTTGGTTGATCTAGCACAACAAAAGCCGTATTTCTGAAACCTAATCAAACATCATCTGATCCATCTACAACTCTTTTTCTGCAGTATCTGCTGGCAGTTTAGAGTGAGCACAAAATGATTTTTTTCTAAGGTATGGGCCCACGCATTTTAATTAGGCATTTAATTAGTTAAGTGGTGAGGTTGGGGGGAGGGGAGGCAAAAACACGGTAATTTGTCTTTCCTACAACCAGAACAAAAATCCTTTGTGAGTCTTTCCCTGATTGTTTATTATAGTTTCACTGATTTCCTATTGTCTAGCCAGTCTGTTGATTGTTTTGTTTTGTTTTGTGAAATCTGTTGACATTACACCTAGCCTACTGAAGTCAAGTCAAGTCAGTCAGTTGACTTGATTTTTATTCCTGGTTTTCCCCACTGTAAAGTACATTTACTGAGTTTGTCAGGACCTTACCTTCACCCACTAAGGAGTACCCTTGATGTGCTATGGGAGTGGTGGGCCCCGAAACAAAGCATCACTCCTATCCTATGTCTTCCACAGCAAGTAAGAAAACATGATAGGGAAGTTTAGCTTGACAAACTCTATTTTTTTCTCCTGTGGTAGTAATGCGTAAGACCAGGCTGCCTCTGATATTCTGTGTGAAACCCCCAACTTGGATACTGCTTGGAATCAGGACAGCTTTTGTCTTTTACACAATGTACTGACCCATACACTCCAGGTCCTTCTTTATGCAGCACTTAACTCTGATTTTCCTACAGCATATAAAACCCAAGTTGACATGTTAACAAGCCTCTCTCACTTATTGTTCTCCTCACTGCTATATTAAAGAATATCTCAGGGGGAGTGGCTTGGCAAGGGGCCAAGAGGGCCACATAAAGGAATGGTAAGGAAAAATGGGAGAGACCTGTAGCTGCCTAGAACAAGCATTCTTACAGCTCAGTCACTTCCCCAGGGCTCTAACAACCCATAAAGCCAGTTCTCACCAGCTGAAATACCATCTAACCAACACACTCCACAGCCTGAACTTAGATTTACCTGCTTTTATCCTTGTTTATATGGGTAAACTGAATACTTTGGGAGGTGCTTAAAGTTGTAATTGAGTTGTTTTAGTTGTGTCTGACTCTCTGTGATCCCATTTGGGGTTTTATTGGCAAAGATACTGGAGTGGTTTGCCATTTCCTTCTCCAGATTGTTTTTACAGAGGAGGAAACAGGGTAAAGTGATTTGCCCAGGATCACACAGCTAGTAAGGGTTTGAGGTCAGATTTGAACTCAGGAATTTCAGTGTTCCTGACTCCGGGACGAGCATTTTACCCAATTCACCCACTTAGCTGCCCTAAAGTACTACACAATAGAACTGAGAGTCACCATGTTTTCGAGAAATTGTAAGAGCTAATGCTTATATAGCATCTTATGGTTACAAAGAGTCTTCTAAATACATTATCTCCTCAGATCCTCACAACCCTGGGAAGAGGGGCAGTGGAATTGTGCATATGTGTGTGCGTAAGGCTTTATTTTTTTCAATGACCAAAATCTATTTTCTGTCCTTTCTATGAATCCCAAAATTCTTCTATATACTTTGACCTTTCTTGACCTTCATCAGCTGGATACAGAGGGGGCCCCATGCATTCACAAATGATTTTTAAAGAGCAATTCCATGAGCCTTTAGGATATTGTTGTTTGTTACCCCATAAAAGGTTATTTGATGGGGTAGCTGGGTGGCGCAATAATGGGTGGAGCACTGGCCTTGGAATCAGGAGGACCTGAGTTCAAATCCGGCCTCAGACACTTGGCACAAAAACTAGCCGTGTGGCATTGGGCAAGTCACTTAACCCCAATTGCCCTCCAAAAAGCAAAAATAAAAATGAAAAACAAATGTTGAAAATTGTTTAAAAAACAAGGTTATTTGATGACCTGTCAAACCATATGGGGGAGACAGCAATATCTTACACACGTCATTTCTCATTAATATTATTATCAATTAATCCTGCCTTGAGGTCAGGTTTTCTTACTGTATTCATTATTTCCAAAGATCGACCTTGGTTCTAGTATGTCCAACTCTAGTTTGAGTTTTGATCAAATACTTTATTGTACAGATAGTTCACTCATAAGCCCTGTGCTTTGATCAAGTAATGGTAGCCTTATTTAGAAACAAGAAGCATCAAATGAATTAATCGGCCTTGATGCTCCTGAGAAGTTAAAAAAAATGAACTACCAGGGGGAAAAAAACTTAAGATCTTTAAAATAAAATCTGTAGAGTCACTGACCCATTTGTTGTCCTTTAGATTCTTGAAGGGGGTCAGGACTTGCTCTTGAATCCTCAGGCTCCAGCTCCATTAAATTACCCTCATGTTCAAGTTGTTTGTCCTCTGTACTGAAAGAGGACCAAAATGACATCACAGTGTTAAGGTCAATGGATAGTTTTTGTCTGGCTGTGGCTGATTGTGCCGTATCCAATAAATTACCCTATCCAAATGAGGACAATACTAGCACCCACTTCTCGCTCTTTTTGTAAAAATTAAATGAGAATATTTGGAATATGTTTTGCAAACTTTAAAAAGCTATAGAAATGTTAGTTATCATCATCATCACCACCACCACCACCATCATAGCTCAGCATTTTTCCTTGACTCATTTCCTCTGGGGAGATTAATTGTACCCAACTGTCATCATTTCTAGTTCCCCCTCTAGAAAAGGGAGAGAGGGTTCATGGAAAGGAAAGCATTAGACCAGAAAGTTGCTGAAACTTTGACTTTTTGTCTTCCAAGTTTGCTGTCTACTTCATCTTCCTCAGCTGGCAACATTTAAGATCTAAGGTTGGTGAATAGCTGGCCCTGGGAATAAAGTAGAGAGGTTACCTTGGGAAGGCTAAAGTGGACTCTTCTTAATTAATTTTCCCACACAAGAAATCTATCCCCCTGGTTACATATGCTAGGCTACTTATACTGGTGTATGCTCAAGGAACAGTTTTGATGCTATTATAACCATGTCCCTGCTTAAAGCTCTCACAGCAAATTTCTTTTATAAGGGTAGACAGAGTAGAAGTTTGTGATCAAAATACTGGATCTTTAGTCATTTGAGTAATACTAAAGCATATGAGTAACTGTAATACGCTGTAAGTGGGAAAGATCTTGCTGTTTTGATCTGAATTTGTTGTCACTCCATAGCCTAAGCAAAAGTTAAATTAATGCTTGAACTTGTTATTTGTATAAGATTTATTTCAAGAAGTACCTCATTCTTTCAGAGTGATATTAGTACAGTTAGACAAAGTAAACAAGCTTGTCAGACAAAGATGTAAATCTATTAAGTTGCAAAGTTAAAGTCAGAAAATTTGTTTTAGGGAAGAAATTTCATGACAGACAACTTATATTAGTGAAGAGTAGTAATGTATGAGCTATCCTGTCACTTTAATGGGAAATCCAATTTTACTTTTGATTGTTATTTAGTCTGGAATTAGAACCTGTGTGTAGAGCATGCGAGAAAAGCATGGATCTTAAAAGATATTCCCATTTTTTAAAGTGTTTCTAAGAGAAGCAATCAATGTTTATGTCCATTTGAACATGGGCAATAAGTGAACATGTTTTATTCTAGACAACTTTTCATATAGTCTGTTCTCTGTTTATAATTTGGGATTATTATATTTATATATCCCAAGTCTTTTGTTGTTTGTTTTTAAGCATCTTAAAGCAAAATTATTTGTGTACAATGTTGATCTTAGGAATGAAAAAAAATCTACTTAGCATGAGTACTACTTATATCATGATAAATTAGGATTTTTTCATGATGAATTTCTTAGTGTTACCAGTGTGAGATTCTAGTATAAACATTTTTTATGTAGGCTATCTGATCCTTGGGAGCTGAATCCATCTGAAGCTTTGATTATGGAACTTGCTATTAAAGAGCTTGTGGAACTGTAAATGATATTATTAAGAATCTCATTCCAAATATAATAATCATCAAGGAATGCTATTGAGCCAGTGATCCATGATGCCAGTAACCCTATGGGCTTTTACATTTATGAATTGCAGGTGGAGTTCTCATGGGAAAAGGTTGGGAGAACAACTATTAGCATGGGCTGAGGTAGTTTTCTTCTAATTCATTTCCCTAATATGTCATTTCTTTAATGGAAAAAGTCCTATGTGGCTGACTTGAAACCTGGATCAGTGCAGTTGGCCATCTATATAACTTTTGCCTGAAACTGATATCAAAATAAGGTGACACTTTCCCTTATGTGCCAGTTTTTCTTTCATAGAATATTTCTATAATTTTGTCAGATGATGACCACAATATTAAATCTTTATCTCACTGGCTAATACTAGGGCATGTCTCAGTTACTACAACAAGGCACAGGTATAAGATTTGAGCTATTTGACCTAAAACTTTAGTCCTTTCTATATTCTAAACAAAAAAACCTAATTTTTAGCCTTGACATCTCATACTGTAAGTTATATATTTCTGGGTAAGTTAAGGTTCTTTAATTTCTCACAATGGTAGGGGGATAATTAGGCAAATGATACAAATATTTGTGAAGCCAAGTTATGATTCTGTTAATTTTTTTGTAGTTTATTTATTTTTTATTTTTTACATCATTTACATCATTCATTTCCACAAGATTTTGAGTTACAAATTTTATCCCCATTTTCCCCTACCCACCACCCCAAAACAATGACCCCACTGAATATCCCCTCCCCCAATCTGTTCTCTCCTATATCTTCCCCCATTCTTCCTCTGACTTTCTAGTAGGGCATGGTGGATCTCTATGCCCCAGTGCCTGTATATCTTATTTCCCAATTACATGTAAAATAATAATAATGATAATTATATATATGTATATATATACATGTATATATGTATATGTATATATATATATATATATATATATTAAACATTTGATTTTAAACCTTTGAATTCCAGATTCTTTCCCTACCTCCCTCATCACCTACCCTTACTAGGAAGGTAAGTAATTCAATATAGGTTGTACGTGTGTAGCTATGCAAAATATTTCCATAGTGGATATATTGTGAAAGACTGACTATATTTCCCTCCATCCCATCCTACCCCCCACACTTGTTCTGTTCTCTACTTTGATCCTGTCTCTTTTCAAAAATGGGTGCTTTCAACTTCCCTCTCCCCTAACCTGCCCTCCCTTCCATCATCTCCCCTCTCATCCCCTTCCCCCCTACTTCCCTGTAGGGTGAATACCCTATTTAGTGTGTATGTCATTCCCTCCCTAAGCCAAAATTCATTGAGAATGAAGTTGACTCATTCCCTTTTGCCTTCCTGTTGTTCCCCTCCATTGTAACAGTTTTCCCTTGCCTCTTCTATATAAGATAATTTACCCCATTCTATCTCTGCCCATCTCCTCTCATTATAGTCCTCTCTCAACTCTTAATTTCACTTTTTAAGTATCATCCCTTCCTATTGAACTGGTCCTGTACCTTCTGTCTATGTATACCTGTACACACATACTCACATATGTATTCATATGCCCATATACCCTCCTATATAGACATATATGTATGTATACATTACATCTATATATACATATATATATATATACATTTCTATTCCCTTCAACTATTCTTATACTGAGAAAAATTTCAAAAGTTACAATTATAGTTTTTCCATGTATGAATGTAAATAGTTCAACTTTGATAAGTTCCTTATGATTTCTTTTCCCTGTTTACCTTCTCATGCTTCTCTTGCTTCTTTTATCTGAATGTCAAATTTTCTATTCAACTCTGTTTTTTTTTTCATCAAGAATGCTTGAAAATCCTCTATTCCATTGAATGACCATATTTTCACCTGAAATATGAATTGGAGGAGGTGGAAGCGGGAGCCTGGAGGAAGTCCTGTTTCTGCCCTCCTATGATTCTGTTATTTAGTGAATATCATAACAATCTGAGTTTTGTGTTAAAGAAAGGAATATCAATACAGTTGGTCACCTCAGAAGAAGAATGGTTTGTGTTCTATATTATAAATATCTTAAAGAGACATCCACTTTTGTTAGGGGTTTATTCATTTGAACATGGCTAGAATTTAAAATGTTTTATTAAAAATGACTTACTTGACGTGCACTGATTTAAAATTGATTACTCAATGTACTTCTGTATCCCATCCCAAAATCTTTTGTTACAATTATAGTCAATCTTGAAACTTTTAAAGGAATTAATTCTTGTATTAGAGGCCATCTTATTGTAAAAAGTGTTCTGTTATTAATTCCTTAGCAGAATCTCATCCTTCTAACAGGGAATTGAACAATGCCAAGTACAGAAATTGGGTTCTAATTTTCTTGTTTTGTAGTTGTTTCTTACATATATCACTATAACAGTTGACTAACTGTAATGGTAATGGAATTTGAACCCCACAATGGGGTGGACTTGTTGACATGATGAGAAGGGGATGAACTGGGAGAAGCTGGTCCCGTGGATAGAGAGAGGACCAAGCAAAGAGAGGCCAGAAGAACTTCTGGGAGCCAGCATCTGGAGGCTGCTGCTACTGCTGGAGAGAGAGAAATGAGAACTGAGGACTGAACTGGGAGGAAGCATGACTGTGGTGCCAGTATTTGGTCTGTCTGTTTTGATGTTACTTTGTCAGATTCATCTGCTGATGGAGTACGTTGCTGTTGTTGCAGAAGTCTTGGGACCTTGCTGTTGGTTCAGAAGCCCTGAAAGAGGATTTTCTTGTATGTTTACAGAAATCCTGGAGGAGGGTCTTGTTGGTGTTTTTAGGGGTCCTGGGACTGTACTGATGATTTGTGCTAATTCCTCAGACCTTTTTGTTGGGTCTAGGTTGCAGCAATGTGTATCTATGTTGTGTTGTTGTTAAGCTTTTTCTTCCCAGGAACAGAAATTGCTGAGAACTTGCCTCTGGTCAAGATGAAGAAAAGACCCTCCTTGGTTATTGAATGCTGTGATGATATTGTAACCTAGTTGTTACCTAGGGGCGGATAGCCTTTCTGTTTTGTGACTGACCAAATGAATGTACTTTGTTTATGATTGGAAACTAGTCTCCAATTGAGACTACCCAGGGGTGAAGTACTTTGACTTTTGTACTTTGTGATTGAACTGAGGACTTAAGACTTTGTGATTGACCAAATGAATGTACTACCCAGGGGTGGAGTATTTTGATTTTTGTACTTTATGATTGAGCTGAGAACTTACTAAATGATTGAGTTACCCTGTATTTTGATTTTTCTCTTTCCTGTGAATGTTTTGCCATAATCTGTTACTGAATAAATGGAGAGTTATTAGGCTTGTAATTGGAACCTGGAAGTTGCTTGTGCTTGGCATTACACTAACCTAACGGGGCACCTAGGTGGTGCAATGAATAGAGTGCCAGCCCTGGAGTCAGGAGGACCTGAGTTCAAATCTGGCTGCACATACTTAACACACACACACACACACACACACACACACACACACACACACGCAATTGCCCTACTGACCCCCTCCAAAAAAAAGCAAAAACAAAACAAAAAAACACTAACCTAAACATATCAGTTCCCTGGTCTAAAATGTTTCAAATTTGATTTTATAGTAATAGAGACACAAGGGTTGAGTTAACTTTCACTATTTGACCTGGTTATTGGCAAAGTAAATTTAAAATTGTGTTAAGACCAATATTTTTTTTAGCAATTGGGGTTTAGTAACTTGCTCAAGGTTACATGGCTAGTCATTATTTATGTGTGGGTGCTCATTTTCTGAGGCCGGATTTGATCTTGGGTCATCCCAACTCCAAGGCCAGCGCTCTTACTCACTGCGCCGCCTAGCCGCCCCTTTTAGGGCAATTGGGGTTAAGTAACTTGCCCAAGGTCACACAGCTAGGTTTTTGTTTTGTGTGGGTTAAGTGTCTGAGGCCGGATCCGAACTCAGGTCCTTCTGACTCCAGGGCCAGTGCTCTACTCACTGTGCCACCTAGCCGCCCCTGTTAAGACCAATATTGTAGGGAATTTTTAACAGAGAAAGAGAATCTCTATAAGCAACCTGAATCTAAGAAACCATCAGCTGCAATTTGCTCTGAAGACCACTCCTGGGCCAAGGACTACATCAGAAGATGTCTGAGAATCAGATATGAGATTAGACTACTAAGATTTAAATGGATAATTTTTTTTCTTACTGTTTACTTTTCCCCTTTGCATCTTTCATCTGAAAAGTCTCTTTACTAAAGGGGACTGCCACCTTTGGTTTTGTCAATGCATCAATCAATTCCTCCCATTTTCCCCTTCATATTATCACCCATCACAAGTCCCATAGTTAACAATCTTTGATGAAGTGTTTGTAATATCAGTTAATGATTCTTTATGGTGACTTCATCTCTTAATTAGACTCAAATGGAAGAATTTGAGTAATGAATATTTCTCCCTTGTATTTAATACTAATTTAATACTAACTAATTATTGTATTAGGACCAACATTTTTCCCCTTTTCTGCTTCCTCATCCATCAGCCAACCAGTGTCAGAAATCTCTCTTAAGAGATTTACCAAAGACAGGATCTAATCAGATAGTAAAAGAAATTATAAGTTTGGGCTAATGGGTGTATTCTTGCTCATTGTGATGCTCACACAGGTTTGGGGAGAGATTGATTCTCCTTATTATCAAGACAGGCAATATGGAAATTGATGTATCTTTGACCACAATTTGAATGACCTAAGTTATATACCCCAGGACTTCTAATATAGCCCCCACCTCCCATTATGTTGACCAATCTGAATTGATTTCCATCCCTCAGAAACACAATCTGTGAAGGGCATATAAACTGTTACCCCACTACCATTTGGGGTCTTTGGTCTAAAAGAAATGGCCAAATGACCATTTTAAAAAATTAACCTATTGGCTTTATTAATAAGATTGTTAAATTACACTGAAACTATGTCTCTCCAACTTTTTAATCATCACAGGGACAAGAGAAGGAATAGACTACTCAGAGAAATGGTCAAAGTCATTGGAAAGAATTTAGAAAAGAGAATGCTTCCAAAGATCCACTGTGAGTGATGATGATGATGACTACTGCCATCAAGACCAACCTCAAAGGCTGACCAAGCTGGTTTTATGGGCCAGTGGAAAAGTGGGGCCAGTTGCCCCACTTTCTCTATAACTGTGAAAGGTGAGGATCCATGTCTGGAGCATGGACCATGGGAATACACAGTGGATGTTCTAATTCAAGCAGCTTTATGGACAAGAGTATTGAACTGGGAAGTTATCTCCAGGGTAGATAAGCAGGTCTGAGAGACATCTCTACAGAAACTCAACACACATACAAATGTAGCAAGGTCATTTAGAAGACAGTCCCTGCTCCCAAAGACCTTCACAATAGAATCCCATTCCTTTGGATACCAAGTTCACCTATAAATAATAGAAGATGTCCAGAACAAATCTTCCTTCTCTTCAATCTGCTCCACTGGGGTGATAAACTTAATCTGGAGATGCTCATTTGAAGGCTGTATAACTATTTGCCAAGCATTTTGTGGACAGAATATTCTTTGGATGAAATAACATCAAGGTCCCTTACAACCCTAAGTTATGGAAATTTGCTTCAGGGTCAACATTTCAAGAGGATGTTAATCCACATATGAAGGAACGCACTGTTCTAAGTGTGCTTGTTTCTACTGCACACCAAAACAAAACAAACACCCACCCCGCCCCCTCTCCAACAAAACTTGTGAAATTAAAGGGAGGGCAGAGTGTGGGAATCTGTTAGCAATTTTATACACACACACACACACACACACACACACCACCCATAAAATAACTATTCTGCCCTTGTCAATAGTAGACTAAAAAGAGGAGGAATTTTATACCACAAAGAACCCTGCAGAGTATGATTTTAAAAAGAGAGAAAAGCAAAATAAGTTAAGGGAGAAAACCACGGAATTTTGGTTTTGGATATCCAGGGTTCAAATTCTGACTCCGATGTTTATTAGCTGTGTAATGTCATTTCAGTTCTCTAAGCTTTCAGCTTCAACATCTATAAAATGGGGATAGTGATATATCTCACAACGTTTTAGTAAGAAGGGCTTACACTTAAAGTACCATAAAATTGAGTTATTATTATTAATCAACCAGTATACATATTATTAAGTTTCTGTTATGTGGCAGGCACTGTAATAAGCCCTGAGGATACAGAAAGAGGCAAGAGTGCTTGCCTTCAAGGCGCTTGCAATCCAATGGGGGAGACAACATGAGAACAAATATATACAAAACAAGCTATATACAGTATAAATAGGAAATAATTAGTAGAGGGAAGGCACTAGAATTAAGAGGAGTTGGGAAAGGTTTCCCATAAAAGATGGGGTTTTATTATGATATTGGCATATTTGCCTCTTTTCTTCCCACCTGCCACAGAAGTTTACTCTCTCTATATAAGATGGGATATAACTATGAGATTGCTAGGTTGCCCCATATCCCACCCTCTACCACAGAAGTTCAATCAAACTTTAGCTAAGGCCTGGATCTAGTGACTTCTGAAGGACTCAGATGGTTCTAGAGCAGATGTAACAAATCCTTCAGGTTTTAGGATACGTACTTGGAGATCTGGTTTAGTTTGGGGCTTTTCAGGCCTAGAGAAAAATCTAAAAACCCATTTCAGTGATGAAATTAGCCTTATGTCCTTAGAAGGTTATGATACAGTAGAAAAATGCCAGGCTAGATCCCTGTATATCAGAAAAATGTTCTACCTCCACTAAAGCTGGGGAGGTCCTATGTGATACAGTTGGTAGCAGGCTTGCCTCTGTAGGCCAAACTCAGGATGCCTGCTGGGGATATTTTTGTTTGGTCTGTTAGTAAAGTCTGTAGTATTGATCTTATTCCACTTCCACGTTTGTTTTAAGTGTTTCAATATGCAAAAATTAACCGCATAACATGAACATCTTATGTTAAAAGGAGGCCGTCATTTAATCCTCTCATTGCACTTTCATTCATACTGACTCACTTGGCCTGTTATCCTGAGAGATAAGGAATGGATATCTGCTGCAAGAGACCATTCAAAATTGGTACTCCCTTGGACCAAGCAACACAAGAGTTTCTGACTTTTGACAATTTAAAAAACAAAGGCTACAGATTAAACATAAAGAAACTATTCACAGAGTATCTTGTATACCAAGGGCATCTTTTTAATACTATGTTACAACACTTAAAAAATGTTTTAAATTTTTATTTATTTATTTTTCGTTTTCAACATTCAGTTCAACATTCAGTTTTTAGTTCAAAATTTTTTCCACCTCCCCCCCACCTAAGAAAGTGCAATCTGATATAGGCTCTATATATACATTCATAGTAAACATTTTCACACTAGTCATGTATTACAATACATTTCAACATTTGTTGTTAAAAAAATTACCTATCTCATTGCCTGATTCCTTGATGTATATGGGATTTTTGTCACTATCATAATTGTTGCACACATGTAGGAGGCAGGAGGGGAAACGAGAATACAGGGCATGTGTGGATTCTAATTGCAGGTGAATATCTACATTCAATATGCTCAGTGGTGATTGTCCCTGGTAGCCATTTTTGGTAGCACCAGGAATCTGTGGAAATTTGTTGTTGTTGTATGGTTGTTTTCAGTCATGCCTAATTCTTTATGATCCCATTTGTGGTTTTCTTAGCAAAGATACTGAAGTGGTTTACTATTTCCTTCTCCAGTTCATTTTACAGATGAGGAAACTGAGGCAAACAGGGTTAAGAGATTCACTGAGGGTCATACAGTTACTAAGTGTGTGAGACCAAATTTGAACTCAGGTCTTCCTCTCAGGTCTTCCTATCTCCAGGCTTGATGATCTATCCATTGAGCCACCTAGCTGACCCATGTTGTGACTAGATGAACTTAAAAACTGGTATAAATGATCTTGACTAAATGTGAATTTAAATTGATTTTTGCCATCCTTGCCCCTATTATCACAGTATTAAGAAACTTAGCCAACACAGGGCACCTAGGATCTCACAAAGCAAGTCACTCCCACTATCTTCCTCATAGGATTGTTATAAGCCTTGTATAAATGTGAATATGTTTGTTACAAGCAAGTCACAGAGGTAGCTGATATGCTAGACCAAGAAGGAGTCAAGAAGATCTGAATTAAAATCCAGCCTGAGACACTTATTAGCTGTGTGACCTTCAGCAAGTCATGAGGGAGGATATGACAACAGCAAAGAGAGATATACTGTTCAACACTGCCTCTCAGCCAAAAGTTGGGACATAAAATTTTCCTTTTTTCAAAGCTCTATAAAAACATACTTACTTTCCTTGAAACCCAAAATGTCCATAAAATTTGATATTTTAAATTTTATGCTAAATGTATATGGTTTGTGTTAGGAAGGGAGAATGAAGGGAAAATGGGAGGGGATGTGAAGATGATTAGGATATGGTCCTCAAGATGCTTCTAATTTACTAAGACTTTTAAATTGAGGCTTAAATGAGCAATAATAACCAATTTCATTATGTTGTATATTATTTTAATGCAGAGTCTGAGGTAGAGAGCAGCCTGGGCTGCAGAAAGAGTCCAGGATTTGTTGTTAGGACACTTAAGGTTCAAACACCCCAACTCTGCTATCTCTTAATTGTGACTTTGGGCGAGTCATTTACTGAACCCTCATTTTCTTACTTGTATAATGATGGGGCTAGCTTAGTTAATATGTAAGGTTCCCCCCCCACTCCATTTCCTTCCATATTGTCTTCTATGACTATGACATGGAAGATTGGTTCGGAACACGACAACATGACCAAAATAGCCTTAAGCTTCAGCAATAATTCATTATGTTTCAGAAAGCCAGACAGAGATTAACATTGTTGTTGTTGTTATTTCTATTATGAAAAGTTCAGAAACTAACCATGAAGAGGAAGATAATCCAGGTATCTAGAACAGCCTGCGCAGCACCACGAAGGACGAGGACACTGGGGATTCAGGACCAGGGAGATCTGATTTTGAGTGAGAGAAGACTGTAAAGCTAGTGGAGGGCCTTGAATGACAGACAAAAGGGTGTGAATTGTTCTGGAGACAATATCTAGTGAAGATCCTGGAGCTGAGTGACCAGAAAAATGAATAAGAAAGTTTATTCTAGTAGCAGAATAGTGATGATAATACCAATAAATCAATCACTAGCATTTACATAGTGCTTTAAGGAAGGTGAAGTGCTTTGCATATGTTATCTCAGTGGATCCTCAAAACAACAGCATGAGGTAGGTGCTGTCTTTATTCTCATTTTATACATGAAACTAAAGCAGAAGGAGGTTAAGAGCTCTTGTATTACTAACAAAGTCCAGCAGGAGATAGAGAATTTCCATTCAAAATAATTTAAATCCCACTGAGACTCCCTCAGGACTTATATAAATACAAGATCAAAACCCTGTTTATAGGGGGGAAAAGAATACCATAGATACAATTATTGTTCATGACTACCAAAAAATGATATACTACCTAAATTAATTTACATATTTTAGTGCAATATCAGCCAAATTGCCAAGGGGTTACTTTACAGAATTAGACAAAACAATAACAAAATTCATCTGGAGGAAATATAGGTCAGTAATTTCAATGGGAAAAATTTTAAAGTAGTATTTAAAGAGGCATAGCATTTTCAGATTTCAAGCCATATTATATAGCACTTTTCACCATATTTATCCAGTATTGGTTAAAATAGATAAGAAGCAGAGGCAGAGCCAAGATGGTGGAGTAGAAACAGCGCGTCCAAGCCACTCTCCCCCCAGATCACCTCCAAACTATGTAAAAGGGGACTCTGAAAAACTTTTGGAGCCCCAGCACCCACAGAACGACACAGAGGAGCTAACCTCCCGCTGAGGACAGCCCAGCAGCCCTGCAGAAAGGACCAGCGCAGCACTCTGGGAACTGGCAGCTCAGCGCACAGTGTGCGGGGAGCTGAGCACAGGTCTGCCTGAGCCACAGTTTTAGCCCCAGGGCGGCAGGGCCAGCAACTGGCTGGAGGGACCCCAGAACACCAGCAGCTGTGGTGACTCCAGAATTATCAACATAGACATGCCTAGGACAAAGTGAGGTTAGTGCCCTATGGACTTTGGGACCAGTATTTGGGGAATGCGTCAGCTTCCTCCCCTGGGGGCTAGAAGCCGCTGAGGAGACAAGCCATGTTGTAGTTTTCAGAGGCAGCTCCAGCTCCTGGCCTGCAGGGAGATCCAGAGATCAGTCTTGGGGGGGGAGGGGGTAATCGCTCTTGCTTTAACCTCCCTGGATCTGGATTGTGATCTGGGGTGGAGGTCGTGGGTGAGTTTCCAGCTTGCCAGAAACGGAATTTGTCCTCCCCCACATGTTCGGGACCTAAGTTCCCCTGTCTGGTCCCCTGTCTGGCAGCAGAGCCATACTGTGGCAACAAACCCAAAAGTCAAGTAATTAAGTGGCAACATGCCAAGGCAAAGGAAAGAAATTAAACAGAAAAATGCAACCTTAGACTCCTACTTTGGGGGCAAAGAAGATCAAAGCATAGAAGAGGAGGAGGATGTGAGGTCAGAAATCCTGCACCAAAAGCCCCAAAGGAAAACATGAGCAGGTTACAGGACATAGAGGACCTTAAGAAGGACTTTAAAAATCAAATAAGAGAAGTGGAGGAAAAATTGGGAAGAGAAATAAGAAGGATGCAGGAAAAGTATGAAATGAGGGTCAACAGCCTGACTGAGGAAAATAACACCTTAAAAATAGAATAACTAGGGCAATGAGGAGAAGAATGCCTTAAAAAGCTAAATTTGCCAGATGGAAAAAGAATCTCAAAAGCTCACTGAGGAGATTCATTCCTTCAGAGTTAGACTGGAGCAAATGGAAGCTAATGACTTTATGAGAAATCAAGATGCTGTTAAGCAGATCCAAACAAATGAAAGATTAGAAGGCAATGTGAAATATCTCATGGGAAAAACCACTGGCCTGGAAAATAGATCCAGGAGAGACAATTTAAAAATTATTGGACTACCTGAAAGCCATGATCAAAGAAAGAACCTAGAAATCACCCTTCAAGAAATTCTCAAGGAAAATTGCCCTGATGTTTTAGACCCAGAGGGCAAAATAGAGGTTGAAAGAATCCACAGATCACCTCCTGAAAAAGATCCCCAAAAGAAAACTCCCAGGAATATTATAGCCAGGTTCCAGAATCCCCAGATCAAGGAGAAAATACTACAAGCAGCCAGGAAGAAACAATTTCAATATTGTGGAAACACAATCAGAATAGCCCAGGACCCGGAAGCTTCTACACTGAGGGACTGAATAGCATGGAATATGATATTCCAGAGGGCAAAAGAGCTGGGTCTGAACCCAAGGGTCACCTACCCAGCAAAACTGAGTATCTTGTTTCTGGGGAAAATATGGTCATTCAGTGGAATAGAGGACTTTCAAGCATTCTTGAGGAAAAAAACAGAGTTGAATAGAAAATTTGACATTCAGATACAAAAAGCAAGAGAATCATGAGAAGGTAAACAGGGAAAAGAAATCATAAGGAATTTATCAAAGTTGAACTATTTACATCTCTACATGGGAAAATGATAATTATAACTTATGAAATTTTTCTCAGTATGAGAATAGTTGAATGGAATATAAATGTGTATGTGTATATACATACATACATATATATACATATATGTGTATATATATATAAATGTATATATGTATACATACATATGTCTGTATAGGAGTGTATATGGGCATATGAATACATATGTGAGTGAGTGTATATATGTACATGTACAGGTATACATAGAGGGCACAGGACCAGTTGAATAGGAAGGGATGATACTTAAAAGGTGAAATTGAGAGGTGAGAGAGGAATATAATGAGAGGAGATGGGGATAGAGAGAATGGGGGTAAATGATCCCATATAGAAGAGGCAAGGGAAAACTGTTACAATGGAGGGGAAGAACAGGAAGGTAAAAGGAAATGGGTCCACCTTGCTCTCATTGAATTTGCCTTAGGGAGGGAATGACATACATACTACAAAGGGTATCTCACCCTATAGGAGAGTAGGGGGGAAAGGGATGAGAGGGAGTATGATGGAGGGGAGGGCAGGTTGCGGGGAGGGAAGTTGGAAGTTGGAAGCACACACAAAGTAGAAAATAGAACAAGTGGAGAGCAGTATAGGATAAAGGGAAATATAGTCAGTCTTTCACAATATATCCACTATGGAAATGTTTTGCATAGCTACGCATGTACAACCTATATTGAATTGATTATCTTCCCAGTAAGGGTGGATGACAAGGGAGGAAGGGAAAGAATCTGGAATCAAAATTTTAAAATAAAATGTTTAAAAATATGTATATTATTTTATTTTTTTCACATTTTACATGCACCTGGGAAATAAGATATACAGTCACTGGGGTATCGAGATCCATCTTGCCCTACAGGAAAGTTGGAGGGTGTTATGGGGAGGGTTTAGGAGAGAGCAGAGTGTGTGGGGGGGTAGGTATACAGTGGAATTGCAATTTGGGGTTGGTGGGTAGGGGAAAGACAGGGAGGAAATTTGTAACTCAAAATCTTGTGGAAATGAATGATGTAAATTAAAAATAAACATAAAATTTAATTTGAAAAAATTTTTAAAACAGTAAAAAATTAAGATGGTCAGACTGTAAAATGAACTCTTCTGCCCTTTAAAATTATCAGACAGACACTTTCAAAATGGGGAAATAATTCCACTTTCTTTACTATTATTAATACAATTTATGTGGAAAATCTTTCATTCAGTTTGAGAACTTATTACTAAAACATACTCAAAGCTTGAATTTCTATGATAGATAAATTTGGAATTTGCATATATACATAGTTCTTAGAGAAAACAGTATAAGCTTGTTGTTTTCTCAAAATTTACTATTCCATTTATTTAGAAAACTTTTTACATTGTATCATTTTACATTGTCTAATAATTTCTTCCCTTAGGAGGAATGTGTATATATACAAATAAAAATTTTACATATTTTTATTTTAATTAATGTATATATTTTTATTTGATCACAAATATAGGTTAAAATTATAAGATGTTCATACTTGTATGTTATTACAATGACTCAGAGATGTTTCAGTATTTATCTATTATTCAATAGATTTAGTATTGTACTTACAAAACTTCTTGATTATAGAAATCTGCTGGAAAAGGAAAAAGAAGGATACAGTTATAACAATATCATGTATCAGATGTATCATGTAACAGGGGGGAGGGGGGATTTCCTTAGCTCTGTTTAATTCTAGCCATGAGTCATATCTGACAGGCAATCATGTAGTCACAAGGTATTAAAAGCAAGATTCAGGATTGACCAGGTAGGGAATTTTCCTTTTCAGAAAGGATATAAACATTAGGGAAATAAAGTCAAGAGGATCTTATCTTAGACCATGTTAAAGTCACCTCCCAAATTTTTATCAGGCACAGATATCCACTTTTAGCAGTTCCCAGACTGTAGCACATTCCATTTTCTACTATTGTCTTCATGACAATTCACACCACTATCTGTAATCAAAGTTCAAAACAATACTATTTTACAGTCCCCCAAATTTTTTACCTTAAATAGCAAAATTTCACTAACCAAAACTTAGAGCTTGAATATCTTTCCTGAGGTTTCCCTAACATTTAACATTTCATTTATCTTTTACTTATAAATTAAATCTACCCATATTCTGGGGCTTCAAGCATATAACAAACACGTGAAGGTTGAGTCATCTTTAATACGTTGAAACCAAATCTTTAAACAACCATATGCATTTTCATAATAGCCAAGAATTTTAAAAATGAAAATTTGCTATTATGCTAAGCTTACTGTTGTTGTTACCTGTTTTATGACAAAATATACTTAAACAGTTTTCAAATATATTTTAATCACATCCTTTCAAAAGCCTAATTCATAATCTGACAGCATCCAAATTAAAAGGGAAGTTGTTTTTGTCTAATAACATTTCTGTTATAATGGTCTCTCAAATTTCACAACATAAGAGAATTTAGAAATACAATAATAACATAAATAATATCATGTATTTGAAACATGAAACAAAACTTCAGATCAAATCAATTCAGTTAATTGCATTTCTAAATTATCCCATATAAAAATCATTAATCTTATTGCCTTTGACATTTTAAACCCACTTTAGAGTTATAAGGCATGGAACAATTACATTCAATTAAAGAAATAATAATAATATAGTGCTTAGCATATGGCAATCACTGTGATAAGCACTTAAAATCATATTATTTTGATCCTTACAACAACTCTGGGTAGGTTTTCTCTTTTACAGATCAGGAAACTGGGGCAAACAGAATTAAAATCACTTGCTTAATACAGCTAATTCATTTCTGAAAGCAGAACATAATTCAAGTTTCCCTGCATTTTTTCCAGCATTTTTTTCAACACTTTAATTTGGGAACCTGATCTGAAAAGAGAGGGATTAACAGGATAAGAGGGAAAGGGTCTCTGAAATAGGGGATTCACAGGGGATCTCTGGTTTAAACAATCTTCTTTTTTCATTATGAAGGAAGGGTTAATAAGAAGGGGCTATAAAGTACAAATCTTTTACCTAATTTTTTTTTTCTTCCCTCTTGGATTACTTCTAAATTAGCTGCCTTCCTTCAATTCCCTAAAACAATGAAGCTGTCCATCTTCAAGGGGAAAATTATTTAAGTGTCATCTACTTTCAACTTTTATAGAATGTAATTCTTATTTTTTCCTTAAAATAAATTCTACAGAGTGGTACTCCAAAATTTACTAGGATATTTCAGAAGGGAATTACGCCAAATTCCAAGAGTTCTCCCCTGCAATCTTAAAATGATTAATCTTCAAACTCCTTAATGATTAATCTTCTTCATGTCCAATATCTATCAAGATGTTTTTAGCAATTCTACAAACTTTGATTATCTGATTTTATTTCAGTGAATCCAACATGGCCAATGTTAAAAACAACAGACAAAAAGCGTTTTTTCAGGTTTCTTCTGTTTTCTCTCTTATTATAACCTAATCTCCCTCAAAAAGCCTAAAGTGAGAGTTAGTCCTGCTTTCTGGGACAATTGCTTCAAGTATGAAAGTTCATTCATCATTCCAGTCTTCTAAAGCGTTCTTTGTGTTCTTTGGTGTTCTCAGTGTTCCTTGGCTACAGTCTTTAGCGCTTTTAATGGCTGACTATATTTAAATCTTTCAAAGTAAGAGAATATACAAACAATACAAACACAACACAAGACAAAGATTTTCCTACATTTTACAAAGAAACAAACACAGAAAAATGATAAGACAGACATACAGACAGGATACTTCCATCTAAGGTTTTCTTAAGGGAATCTAAGTTACAAAAGGTTTCTCATTTGATTTTGAGAAGCCATTTATTAAAAACATCCCACTGGGGGTATTTAATGTTCTTGCTGGCTTCATCAAGACATTTTAAAAGGTAATTTATTTTATCCTAATCAAAAGAACCCTGAAAAAGGCTGACTCTAGTAGGGGCTGGAGTGATTTGAGCCCCTTGAACAAAAAGTTTAGAGCTTTTCTTCCCTTTGACTATGAGTAACAATTCATCTCCCTGCCTGAGGAACATGGATCACTGCTGTAAGAGCACCTGCTGCTGCCATGGCAAGGAGGTCTGCATACTTATGTACTGCCCCTGTGGTGCTCTGAGATCCATTTGTAGAAGGATGAGACTCTGTGTAATGGAAATGCAAATTTAAAGATCTTCCCTGCCCCTAGCTTAAGTGCACCTGGAGCCTGTGGTGGGAGGCTGGTTTTTCAGGAAAGCCCACACCTTGATACTTTGTGATTGGGCAGTGGGTCAAGGAAGTTGTTACAATCTCTGTGCCAGGAGAAAGCTATATAAACCCTGATGAGAGGCTTTGCTTTGGGGCTCACTTTGAGAAGTGTTGTGTGATTTAACCAGATGAGACTCTGGGCAGCCGTTGAGAGTCCCCCGGCTTTGAAAACCCAGATGTTGATGCTTCCCTCTCTGGTAACTGTGATTTGGTATTGATATAATGGTTGGACAGTTTGGAAGCCTGTCTGTTTGATCTGTCTGTATACTCTGAAGTTTGGGGTGCTGACCTTTTCCCCCTGAACTAGGTAATAGATGTTTTGTTTTGTTTTGTTTTGTTTTATTAAAGTAAGCTTGTTAACTGATTTTAAGTTGCTTTCCTTTACAAAAGCAGATCTAAGAACCAGTGTTGGCAGCCGCTCTGGGGATGTTGGGGTGCTTGCTGCTACACTCTGTGGAGGTCCTGACCCGGATCTGGACACTGAAGCCCTGCAGCCCTGCCAAAATTACTGCTGCTTCCATTGCTTTGAGGCCAACTGGTCCAAGGACCTCTCTGATGATGAAGATGATGATGAAGAGGAGGAGGAGGAGGAGGAGCTGAAGCTGGAGGAGGAAGAGGAGGATAGTGCTGTTGATGAAATGGACTAGGGGTCCAGCCATATCCTGTATCCAGAGGTTCTGTGAGAACTGATGAACACATGACCGATGGTGCAGGGACCCTATTTTGAAGTGGATCCAGCTGCATGAGACAGGCCATCCCAGTACAGACCCAATCCCTTCCCAAACTGCCATACCAAGGGAAAGGAAGGCTCCTCTTGCAATAAGAAATTTCTGGCCTATGTTTTTCCAAGTCTGTGCTGATTAGCTCACTTTACCCTCACATTCATGGCTCTTGTTTCTCTGTTTTGATGCACAAATATAATTGATTTTTATGTACTTATTGTGGACCATGGTTGAGACTGATTAATAAAAATATTAAAAAGTTTTAAGTCAAAAAAAAGAACCCCAAATTGGCCAGTGATGTCAAATTATGTCAATTACTTAAGAAACTTGCAAATATTTGTTTCATAGACTATGCACATGCCCTGCAGCTGTATTTCTCAGCTGTTCACTCTTAGTAACAGATTTTCCATAATACAACCAAAGAAGAAACAAAAACAAAGGTACCCAATCCAAGAAGTCAAGAGATTTCACCAAGAAGAAATAGACAAATCCTCTATTTAATCATACCATTTCTGTCCTCCGAGGAAGTGAAACTCAGCCAAAGGATGGAAGCTAGTGAATCAGAGAAGGAAAAATTACCCACTGCCACACTCCAAGTGCAAATCAAGCAGAGTTCAATACACCCCTGTAGGTACTATACTTCCAGTGGCAGTGGGGGCAGGGCAGGAGGAATTAATCCTTTCTGATCCCACTCTGACACCAACTGTCAACCCTAAAAAACAAATGACCAAAGAGTCACACAGGTTTTAAAGACACCCTTAACCCTAAAAATACCAAAGAGCTCACACAGGTTATCAGTACCACAGTTAACTCTAAAAAATAAAATAAAAACACAAAATAAAACCAAAGAGATAACAGTGGTCATAAACAAAATGCTTTCTTTATTCTTTTGGAGGAGAGAAACTAGGGGCCCCCTCTAGTACAGAACAAATCTCAATACATATAGAAGTTGCTACACAGTAAACTGTAACTCTGACAATGAGGGCTAACAGCACCAATGAGACAATTTTGATTTATAGCTTGACTTCACAACCAGAATATGGGCGTTGCAGGTACTTGTCAGATCTCAGAGACTATCTGGTTCTGGTGTGAAACAGTTCTAGAATTTTTCTATTAGTGAGATTATCCAGAGGGTGAGCACAGATGATTGTTATTATGTCAAGCTCAAGACACAGCTTGCTTGCTATAACTTAACTCTGGAAAACGGTGTCTCCTAATGGTAAAATGAGAAGATTAAAAAGAGAAGGGTGGGTTTAGCATGGGTATCCTCACAGCTTCATGCAAGCCAAGAATAAGAATGTTGAACATCATAGGGAAATGGACAGACTTAGTTTCTTTCAGGTGATCTCTCCCTCCAAGTTTACATCAGTCAATTAATAACAATTCTTCAGGTGTGTATTATCTAGTCAGTTCTGAATCCATCTAACTGTGATATCATCTACTACACTGATTTTTATTTAGTTTTTGAGGACATAGGAGCTCACAACAATGGTCCAAGAGATTCACACTCAAAATTTCTTTTTCTTTTTTTAAAATTAATTTATTAGTTTAGTTTCAGTTAAGAAGATTCAATTCCATAGTTCCTTGATTTTCAAATTTCCTTTACCTCCCTTCCCCCATCCCCATGACAGCATATAGTCCAGTATAGGATCTGCAAATACATTCATATTAGACATTAGTCCAATTACAAAGGCGTATTGTACTAGGTGGGATGAAAAATGGTAAAGAAGAAATAAAACCGAACAATCAAAAGAAAAAGATCAATTAGTTTGCTTCCATCAGGATTCAAGCTCAGCTCTTTCTAGTTATATCTTTGGATGTCGCGTTTCTCTCCTTCATGAGTCTTTCAGGATTGCCTTATATCACTGCATTGCTGAAAAGAGTCCAGTCTGTCATAGTTGGTCATCACACATATGATGCGTCTGTGATTGTATACAAATTTCTTCTGATTCTACTCTTCTCGCTCGGCATCAGTTTGTATAAGCCTCTCCAGGTAAATATGAAATCTGTCTCCTCCTCGTTTCTTATAGCACAATAATATTCCATTAGATTCATATACCACAACATGTTTAGAGCTACAGAACCCACAAAGTGATGGAGAGTTCAGCTCACAGAGTGCTACAATGGCTCCTTTTTGCTGGCCTGCTGGACTGTCTTCAGTGGGAGGTTAGTTTCTCTCCATCACTTTGTGGGTTCTGTAGCTCTAAAGTTTGTTTAGAGCAATTTTTTATATGTATTGGAGGAGGTGGAAGCAGGAACCCCATGGAAGTCCTTTTTCTACTCCTCCATCTTGGCTCTCCCTCCCAGAAGAGATAAATTAGGAATCATTAGACTATCTGAAGGCCATGATTTTAGACACTGTCTTTCAAGAAATTATCAAGGAAAACCATACTGATATTCTAGAACCAGAGGGTAACATAAAAATTGAAAGAATCTACCAAAAGAGATCCCAAAATGAAAACTCCCAGGAATATTATAATCAAATTCCACAGTTCCCAGATCAAGGAGAAAAAATTACAAGCAGCCAGAAAGAAACAATTCAAGTATTGTGGAACCACAATCAGGATAACAAAAGATTTAGCAGCTTCTACATCAAGGGATTAGAGGGATTGAACTATGATATTCCAGAGACCAAAAGAGCTAGGATTAAAACCAAGAATCACCTATGCAGCAAAACTGAGTGTAATCAACAAGGGGAAAAGGACATCCAATGATTTAGCGGAATTTAATGCATTTTTTTTTTTTGCCTTTTGGAAGGCAATTGGGGTTAGGTGACTTGTCCAAAGTCACACAGCTAGTTTTTTGTGTTAAGTGTCTGAGGCCGGATATAAACTCAGGACCTCCTGACTCCAGGGCTGGTGCTCTATTCACTGCACCACCTAGCCACCCAATTTAATGCATTCTTGAGAAAAAAAATCAGAGCTAAAGAGAAAATTTGAGTTTCAAATAGAAGACTCAAGAAAAACATGAAAAGGTAAAAGCTGGAAAGAGAAATGATCAGGGAATTACTAAAGTTCAACTCTTTACATTCTTACATGGAAAGATAATATTTGTAACTCATGAGACTTTTCTCATTATTAGGGTAGTTGGGGGGAATATATATAGACAGAAGGCATAGGCTGAGTTGAAAATGAAGGGATAATATCTAAAACATAAAATTAAGGGAGGAGAAAGGGAGAGGGAGAATGGGGCAAATTACCTCACATAAAAGAGGCAAGAAAAAGCTTTTCCAGTGGAGGGGAAGAGGGATGAGGTGAAAGGGAATGAGTGAACTTATTTCTCATCAGAATTGGTTTAAGGAGGGAATAACACACATACTCAATTGCATATGGAAATATATCTTACCCTACAGGAAAGTAGGGGGAAAGAGGATGGGGTATGTGTGTGATGGAAGGGAGGACAGATTGGGGAACAGGGTAATTGGAAGCAAACACTTTTGAGGAAGTACAGCGTAAAAGGAAACAACATGACTATTATGGAAGTGCTTTGCATGACTACACATATATAACCTATATCAAATTGCTTGCCGTCTCAATGAGGGTGGGTAGGGAGAGAGCAATGGTGAGAATTTGGAACTCAAAGTTATAAAAACAAACTTTAAAAATTATTTTTACATGTAATTGGGAAATAACACAGTCAATGGAGTATAGAAATCTATCTTAACTTATAGGAAAATAGGAGAAGGGATAAGAGAAGGGCTGTGTGTGATAGAAAGAAGGGCAGAATGGGGGAAGGGGTAATCAGAAGTAAAACACTTTTGAGGAGGGACAGGGCGAAAGAAGAGAGAGAATAGAATAAATGGGGGTAGGGGAATAGGATGGAAAGACATACAATTAGCAATAAATAACTGAAGAAAACATTTTGAAGCAAGCTTCTCTGATAAAGGCCTCATTTCTCTAATATATAGAGAACTGTATCAAATTTATTTTAAAAAAATAAGAGCCATTCCCCAATTGATAAATTAACAAAATAATCAGTTTTAAGATGAGGTAATTAAAGATATCTACAGCAATATGAAAAAATATTCTAATTCACCATTGATTGGAGAAATGCAAGTTAAAACAAATCTGAGGTACTACTTCATGCCTATTAGATTAGGTAATAGGACAGAAAAGGTAAATGACAAATGTTGGACAGAATGTGGGGAAAATGAGACATTAGTGTACTGTTGTTGGCGTTGTGAATTGATTAAACCATTCTATAGAGAAATTTGGAACTATGCCCAAAGGGCTATAAAACCATGTATGCCATCAGACATAGTAATATCACTACTAGGTCTATCCCAAAAGAGATTTAAAAAAAAAAGGGAGGACCTAGATGTACAAAAAATATTTATAGTATCTCTTTTCTGGGAGTAAAGAATTGGAAATTGAGGGGATGCACATCAAATGGGGAATGGCTGAATAAGTTGTGGTATATAATTGTGATAGAATACTACTGTACCATAAGAAATGAAGAACAACAGAATGCTCTTGGAGAAACCTTTCTGGAAAGACTTGCATGGGCTGATGCAAAGTGAAATGTAATGGGTACAAAGTAACAGCAATATTATAGGGTGATCAGCTGTGAATGGCCTAGCTATTCTTAGCAATACAAGGACCACGACAACTCTGAAGGACTTATGAGGAAAAATGCTATCCACCCCCAGAGAAATAACTGATGGTGTCTGAATACAGATCGAAGCAACTTTTCTTCTTGAGTTTTTTTAACTATATTTTCTTTCACAACATGAGTATTAAGGATGTTTTGTATGACTGCAAATATATAACCTATATCGAATTGCTTGCCTTCTCAGTGAAGGGGGTTAGGGAGGGAGGAAAGGAGAGAATTTGAAACTCAAAAGTTTTAAAAACAAATGTTAAAAATGGTTGTTTATATGTAACTAGGAAAAAATTAAATACTAAATAACTACAAAAAAAGAGAAACTATCACAGACCATCATAAATGTTCTACAGAAACAAACTTTATATTACTTTCTGATCTCTTATAAAAAATGCTAGCATTATTAATAAAATGATCAATCACTTAGAAATTATTTCTCAAATTTTAGTGGTGATGAGACTTGAGGAAAAGAGACAGTTGTGGCTTAAGGTCTCCTAGGAAACTCCCTTTTTTTTGGACACACACTAGTGGAATTTTGTCATCTAGAAAGAGACCCTTTCTTGAGAAATTTTAAGTTGCAATTTTTAATATCTCCTCAATCTAATATTTCTGATTATAACCTTCAATTATCTCTGAGTAAGCATATCTGTGTTCATATGTCTGCTTTATCTACACTACGGTACTCCGAAGTTTTACTCTCTATGGTAGGAGGTGGGGACAAATTGTGGGCACAAAACTTTGGAAGTGCTGGCTGAGAAGTTTTGGTTCATTTTGGGATCACAGTCTGAGCACTTCAGTTTTGCTGTGAAACAGACATGTCCTGAAATTTCTTGCAGGTAGAGCTTCATTAAGAGCCCTAGGTTGCTGGCAGGAGGTGTAGTGTTCTGCCAAACAGAGCTTTGGGGAGTTTTGTTCAAGAGGCCCAATATGAAACTGAGGCAATTGTGAGAGTACTTTGTATGTTCTTGTCTGTGTTTGTCTTTGTCTTTAAGATACAAGCTGCATTCACTAGATTAGGAGGATGAGAACTCCCTCAGATCATTTGTGTCTGGAGTTTAAAAGGGTAATTTTAATTTTAAAGAGTTCTATTTCTGTCTTTTTGATTGCTAACCCAACCATAGCCTGCAAGGACTGATGAGAGAAAACTACTTTCAATTTTTTAATGGGTAAGTCACCATCTCAAGTGAGCTTAATTAAATGAAATAGCCACTCAAAGTCCCTTGGCAAAAGGGAGTGTGTGTGTGTGTGTGTGTGTGTGTGTGTGTGTGTGTGTGTGAAGAAAGGAAAACAAAAGGAAAAGCCAGCATCAGTGTTGGGTGAGTAATGGCCTTGTATGAATTTGCATGGGAACACAGGTATCCAAAGAAAGAACAGGATTCCTGAGAATCAAACTGTTAAAGAGTCTGGTGAAATTTTAACTGTGCGATGAGAAATCTTAACTTAGATACTGGAAAAACTACAGGAAAAAATACATATATTTTGGCCAGATAGGAGATGGGACTTTGATCAATTTAGTCAGATGCACATTTTAAACTTGATTTGTCGATAAAGCCTGTGGTGGTGAGATAGCTTTCAAATATGTATTGCCCTCATTGTTTGAAGGGAAAGATCCTTCCATTCCTTTCCTTAAATGAACAATTTTTCTGTTTTCTTTTTCCATTTGCACGTTTCATATGTAAGGTCTATTTACTGAAGAGGACAGCCTCCCTTGGTTTTGTCAATGCTTTCATTGATTTTTCCCTTCTTCCCCTTACATTGTTACCCATAATATGCCTAAGCATATGTTAAAAAACCTGGATGAAGAGTTTGTAATATCAGTGATTCATTGAGGAGATTGGTCTCTCAGTAGAATCAAATAGGGGAATGAGAGAAATGATTATCTCTCTCTTGCATTTAATAATTGGTTATTGGATTGGGACCACTGTTTTTCTTTTTGACTTCCTCACCCAGAAATCAACCAGGGTGGGAAATCTTAGGCAAAGACGTACCCAGACTAGGATCTAATAAAAGGTAGTAAAAGAAATCTAAGTTTGGGAGAATGGGCAAGTTCCTGCTCATTCTGTTTACTCTGCCAGGTCTGGGAAAATGAAGATTTTCCATTTTGTTAGGTTATATGGAAATTGGTAAATCTCTTTGACTAAGACTTAGGTGATCCAAGTCATGTATCCCCAAGATGCTCATTAGAAGGAACCCACCTCTCATTATAATATTAATTCTTTCATTACTTCTTAACCAATCAGAGATGACTGCCACCCTCAGGAACACCCACTCTTGGAAAGGTATATAAAAGTTTAGTGGGTTCCATGAAGGATCGTTGGCATTAGAAAGTGCCACTGACCTCTTTTATTAATAAAATGATTAATTACTCAACTGATGTTTCTTGAAATTTTTAAATGTCACACTTCTCATTGCAGTGCTAAGGCTACTTTCCAATTTAAACTTATTCTTCACTTTTGTTAACATTATTCTGTCTGGGGGATGTTCAAATGAACTGGTAGACAACACTGGTTAGTTGTTTAGTAGTTTCTTTGAGAATGTAGCTGGCATGCCAATGGTGAAAAAGGAGAAAGTTACCTTTGAAGCAAATTTTTTTCCTTACAGAGTTTTGTTTATATATAAACAGTGTTAAAAATGAAAAAATATATATGAAAATATGCTGCACATATATTTGTCATTTAACAGTGTTTGTCATTAGGCAGCAGAAAAGTAAGTGTTTTATGATATAGTTATTCTTTTTCATCAATGCTTAAGTGCCCAAAACAAAACATGGAAAAAATGGATTTCTTTCTCTCAGCAAGAGGGCTTATGAAATTCTCCTACCATTTTCCATCGCAGATTTGTGTGAGCTAACACTTTTACTTTTAAATGAAAATACAGAAATGAATTTGAATTTGGGCAAGTCACTTAACCCCAATTACCCTCCCTTCCCCGCTCCAAAAAGACAAAAAAATGAATTTGATATGTAATCAATTGTTGTGTTTCTCTGATGTTAAACTAAATATTGCAAACATTTGTTCAAATAAAAATTACAACATTGAAACACCTTCAGTTTGTACAATTATTATATTATGTTAAACATCTTCCAAGTTGTAACTTAATTAAAATAGAATTTATATTCAACAACATTTATAAAATAAATTTAATATGAAGTCTTGTAAGCTAATGAAATCATTTTATTTTTAAAATTCTTATGTTCCACATATTTGTCATTATTTTGCTGCTTTCTGATTTTTTAGCTTTATAATATTATTTTTTAAGTTTTATGCTTATAGATAGAATGATATTTCATATCATATAATTATAATTATATAAATTTTAATTTGGAATTTTCGGAGTCAAAAGTTATTGGTTTTTGTAAACACTTCATGAATATATATCTAAAAGAATATTGAGTAGCATATTACATTACCCTGAGAGTTCACAATATTTTTTGTTATTGTTGAAAGGAGTTCACAGAACAAAAAAAAACACTGGAAAGCACTCATCTGCCCCAAATATCATTATCTTGTCCAACAATGATAGGATGAGTTTGCCAAAAGCTTTCCTTGAATCTGTAGCATTTCCCTGAACTTCTATTCTAGAAAACCTTTCCAAAAAAGGGAAATTAGGTTACTCTGGCATAATCTTTAAGAATTTAGGTCCACAACTTAGTGGCAAGCCTACTGAACAGCCATGACAGCCATGCTGATTGTGCCTCCAGAAACTGGCAGACTGGACACACCTAGACATATAGCGTGTGAAGAAGAGGAGAGTCAATTTGGTTGTACAGCGTAGCACACAAAATATTGAAAGGTAGTTTGGAGCCTGATGAAGGGCTCTAAATGCCAAATAGAGTTGTAAGCATTTGATCATAGAGGTAAGGGGAAGTCACTGGAGTTCACTGAGTAGAGGAATGACAAGATCACACATGCTTTGGCAGTGGAGTGGGGAAGAGACTTGAAAGATTGTCTTCTAGCTCCATCCATTTGAATGTATTAAATGAATTGAATGAATCCTTAGAGGATCAAGAATTGTCTCATCTCTTGTCTTTGTACTTTCTGCACCTATAACAGTGCCTAGGCACACATTATGCAGTTAATAAATGTTGAACAGTTCTTGCTTCCATAGCACATTTACTAAAATTGGAACAATTTAGAGATTACCATGGCCCCCACGAAAAGATGACATGCAAATTTGTGAAGTGTTGCATATTTTTGCCGTCTTGGGGGAGCAGTGGGGAGGAAGGGGAAGAAAATGTAAAACATATGGAAGTGAATGTTGAAAACTAAAAAATAAATTTTTAAAAGAAAATAAAAACAAGTCAAAGGGTATGGGAGACGATATGGGAGAGAGCAGATTGGATGAGGGGATATCCTGTGGGACTGCTATTCTGGGGTGGTGGGTAGGGGAAAAATGGGGAAAAAATTGTAACTCAAAATCTGGATGTAAACCAGAAGTTAATAAAGCATTTGGAAAAAAAAAGATGAAAAATATCATACTTACTAATAAAGGTTGAAAACTTGGGAATTATCTTTGTTACCAACCACAATGAATAAATGGTTGAATACATAAATGTTGAACAAATGAACACTATGTGAGCTGTATCTTTGTTGCACAACTAGAGGTTTTTTTAAGTCCTAAACAAATGCTTTTAGCATTCAAATGTCATCTCATTGATTGCTTTTGGTATAAAAAAAACAAAACTAGTCAACAAGAACAAATATCCATATTGATGAAAACACAAAACCTTTGGAAATATAATTTCCTAGGAGAATCAGGAAAAGCTTCATGGAGCAGTGAACTAATACTCAATTTTTGGGATACCTTTTGTTTTCACTTCAGTCAATGCTCCATTCTTAACACACTGGACACACTGAGAACAGACCCTTGCAAGAAGAGTTAACTCCAATACAGTAAATGACAATGTATACATTTTGTCCTAGTAGTGCCCTGCCTCTATGTCAAGTAAAAGGAAGTGTATTTCACTAGTTCTTGAACGCTGTTCTGGTTTTTCAATTGCCCAACTGCATTTCCCTGTCCTAAACTTTTCTTCCAATTATGGCTGTTATTGTATATATTGTTGTTTTCATTCTGTATATTTCACTTTCTACTTATATTTATCATCATACTACACAATACTTCATTACAATTATGTTTTCTTCAACCATTTCAACACTTGATAGGTCCCCACTTTATTTCCAGTTCTTTGGTACTACCAAAGTACTCTCAGTATTTCAAAATATACTAAATCTCTTCTCTTGCTTCACTCTTTGTCTTCCCTAGGATAGTTATGCCCAATGCTAGGTCAAAAAGTATGAAGTTTAGTCTCAAATCCCCACCTCCCAGACTAAATTATTTTCCATCATAGTCATAGCCAACTCAGTTCCACAGCCACGTCAGTGTGCATACCTTTCCACAGCACCTTTAATACTGACTTCTGTCACTTCTGCAAAGTGATGAGGGGTAAACCCGGGTTATATTAATTTACATTTCTGTCTTATATTTGGAGTGTTTTCTTATGTACATTTATAGTTTGTAATTCTTTTGAAAACTATTCATATTCTTAAAGCTCTTAAAGCATTGAAAACCATTCATATTCTTAAAGCTCTCAGATGCCTAATTTTAAGACAAAAATGCGAGTGGGCAGAGATAAGTACAGACATAGTTAATGACACAAGCAAAACATGACAGCCAGAAAGCAATGTTGTGAACTAGGGATGGAACATAACACAATTGGAAGGGAATAGTTTGACATAAGGAAAGGCAGAATGGCACCAGGCTGTGGAGGGCCTTAAACACCAGGCTTCTTGAGACTTTCCATCAGGCAATGGAAAACCATGAACTTCAGCTAGGCAATTATCATATACAGGCATTAGAGGAAGGTTCTGAGAAGGCATGATATGATTAGATATCTGAATAAGGAGGTTAATCTGGAAACCATGTGAAGGGCGACTAAGAAGAGGAAACGGAAAAGACTAAATACAGGGAACAGCTGGGAGACAGTTGCAGGGCTCCAGATAATGAAGGCCCAAAGTCAGATGGTGGTTATTGGGATGGAAATAAATTGCAAAGGTAGAATGCACAGGACTTGGTAATTTATGAGCTATGTGGTGAAGGACAAAGAGTCAAAGGTAACACCAGTGTGTTTTCCTTTTAAATAATTTATTATAAAGTTTATACATATTAAGCAAAGATTATTTATTTCAATAAATGTCCATACAAAATGAAATTCCAAATAAAACTACAAAATCTTTATGCATTATATTTTTATGAAACTGTTAATTTGTGTCCTCTTCTGTTTGCAAATTTTTAACGTTTTGTTATTTGTATAGCTGTACTCATTCTTTCTTCTCTCTGCATCATTTCCTCTATCTTTCCATATATGTTTTTTGTATTCTTATTTAATATCAAGGTTTCAAGTGTAAGTGTCCCATGAGAATGAAGAAAACAGTAGTCACAAAGATCTGATTGGGTGGAGGGGACAAATGGTTAAGTTTAGTGGCTTTTGCCCTTTGGATGGCTGGAAATACAGATTTGGAAGTCAGCTAGAAAAATAGATTTAGTAATTAATGCAGTAGAGATGATAGTTAATGGATAAAATACATGTTACATGTTACCTCTCCCATTAGAATATGAGTGCTTGGTCTATAATAAATGTTTAATCAATGCTTGTTGATTGAGATTGCCAAGGGAAAGAGAATCCTATACCTGCATCTTTTAACAAAACTTTCTGAAAGTTATCAATTAGTAACTACAAAGGTATCTAACAACAAAAAGAAGTTCTGAAGCTCTAGTACAAGGAAATCACAGTCAAATTTTTTTTAATATATCTAGGTCACAAGATCATAGATTTAGAACTGGAAAGAACTTAGAGGCCATGAAATGCAACCTCATTTATAATTGAGGAAAATAATGCACAGAGCAGGTCAGCAATTTGCCTGAGGCCACATGACCAGTATCTGAGGTGAGATTTGAACCCAGGTCTAAGTCCAACATTCTATACAATACTCCATATTTGAAACATATTTAACATGTATGCATAAGCTTTTGAAATCAGCAAGTACAAGAACAAAATTCCTATCTTAAGCTTACCTTGGCCCTGACAATGACTCTACTAATATCTTAAGATTAAGTCATGCCATTACTGTAAAGCAAAATTATTTTTTGTAAAGCAAAGTAAAGAGTTGAACTGACCAAATAACTAGGTTATCTAGTCCAAGTCTTCCCATTTTACAGACATAGAAACTTGTCATTTTTAAGTCTTCCCAAAAAAATCTTCTCTACTTGTATTATTCTTGCCTAGAAGAAATTGTGTAAGCTCACAGGTTTCTTGTCAATTTCTTCCAATTTGCATGACTAGGTGTTCATAATGTTCTGAGCTAATCAGTAAAACCTAAATGATGATTTTACCTTGGAGATGACTGCTTCAAGAAATGAACTTAAAATATTTTCAAAAATGTCTATAAATGAAATAACAAATTATAGAAACTGGTTAATTAATAATAAAATTTATTTGAGGACTTATAATTGGCAGTTTTGAGAAAAATTATTTTCACCATGAAAATCCCTTATGTCCTTCCTGAAAAGCTGGTGGTGTGTCTATCTGATCTTCACCTCACATCTACGTTCCACTTATAGTCTGGGATGTATTTGCTGTGTGTCCTACTAGTTAGGCATACCTTCTGCCAGCTGGATCTTAAAATTTCAGTTTCTAGATATTTATAAACATAAGAAAACCAGATAAAAATAACTTGGTGTAATGTGATATGTTGACACATTAAAAGAAAGTCCTTTGCACAACTACATTCACACTGCTATGTCTGTATATTTGCTCAATAGGAATCTATGCCAAAATATGTCAAATATCTCATTGCTATTACATCTAAAAGTGTTATACACTTTGTTCAGATACAGAACAGATGGTTTGTTTTTTTTTCTTTTTGGAGGGCAATTGGGGTTAAGTGACTTGCCCAAGGTCACATGGCTAGTTTTGTGTGTGTGTGTGTGTGTGTGTTAAATGTCTGAGGCCGGATTTGAACTCAGGTCCTCCTGACTCCAGGGTCGGTGCTCTATTCACAGCACCACCTAGCTGCCCAGGTTCTTTAATTTTTAAGATACTCTTATTCGTAGTGAAAAAAAAAAAAGTCTTCCCATTTAAGAAAACTGATGATCCAAGACATGGTTTATCATAAAATTTCAAGAAGTTAAAAGTTTATAAAAAGCCATTAACAGAAAAAGAAAAAGAGGAAATGAACAGGAAAAGGTATAATGAATCAAAATTAAAGAAAAAAATGTTACACTAAACTATTTTCAATAGATTTTACTAAACATTCTTCACTATAATCTTGAAAAATAAAATGTTCATGTTAAAATCTGATGTTAAATTATAATTGCACTATGAAACTGAACATCTGTGATATACATTAAGTTGATCTTTTTTTTACTATGAGAATGAAATATTACCACACAATTACTAAAATCACTTTTGAGTGTGAACCTATGATTTTATTGGTTAAAAAATTTCCAGTTTAGGGGCGGCTAGGTGGCGCAGTGAATAGAGCGCCAGCCCTGGAGTCAGAAGGACCTGAGTTCGGAGCCGGCCTCCGACACTTAGACACTTAATCCACACAAACAAAAACCTAGCCGTGTAACCTTGGGCAAGTTACTTAACCCCAATTGCTTTAAAAAAAAAAATTTCCAGTTCATAAACTCCCTTCACCAACTCAAATCCCAGATACATCACAGATTTAAGAGTTTAGAGGGACCATACAGGTCACCTAGCTTAAACCTTTCCTTTTAAAGAAGAGGAAAAATATTGGTAAACTGTATATAATTTATAAGCTTAATGAGTTACATAGGCACTTGTGAGGTTAAGTAACTTGCCCATGATCACACATCTAAGTATGTGTTCAAGGCAAGACTGACTCCCAGGCTTGTCTTCCATATACTATGTGATTCTGTCTGATACAAAGCTAGAATGGAAGGAACATTGTTACTTGGCATAGGAAAGTTAGTACATAACATCACAATGAAACCTAATCATGTGTTTGGACTGCACCAAACAAATACAGCATAAGAAAAGAAACTTTCCCATGCTGTTTTGTGGAATGTATTATTGTATGCAGAGGGAAAAGTGGGGCTTAAATTTGGCAGGATTTCATAGAATGTGAAATATATTTTTAATCAAGCAATGGCCAGGAAATACAACTAAAAGTTGCATGGAATTGAAATACTTCTCTCCTAGTCCTTGCCATTTAAATCAATAGTACTATGCTGGAAGAGAAGAAATGTTAGACACTGCAAATTAAAACTGAATATATTCTCTACAAAACCAAAATAAACCACCATGAATGATCTTTCAAAATGTTAAAATGAGAAGGGGAAAAAGTCAATTAACCAGTCCAGGAGGACAATGATAATGAAAAAAGTCAGATTTTTTTTTTATGTGGATGAAAGGCCCCAAAGTTAAGCTCTTTAAAAAATTAATTTATCTCTGTAAATGCAAACCTCAAATTAAAAAAAAATAGAGTACTATAATTTTTATAAAAATCAGTAAAAGATTTTTTGCTTTGTTTGGCCCTGGAAGTTGTAACAGTTATAAGGAAACAGGTTTTAGCTGAAAACAAGGAGCACTTCTTAACAATTAGAGCAGTCAAAAATGCTTGCTGAGCAGTTAAGTTCTTAATCACTAGAGGTCCCCAGCAATTCATAATTCAGGTGGGTTGGGGGGGGGGGTGGTGGTGTGTGGATGAGTTTACCTTGCAGGTTCTCCCCAATTCTTCAATTCTGTTATAGAATGAATTCAATGAACTTTTTAAATCTGGACCCCACTAATTTGGAATGTGTAATAAATTCAGCCACTATTTAGAAATGAAGTTCATTTCAAGCCTATGTATGATAAAGAGATTGCTTAAGCAAATCAATAGAATAAGCAAGGGTAGGAGAGGAATGATTAATATAACTGAAGTGATTTTAAGCCCTTTAAAAGCATCATTCATATGTTAACAATATAGCTACAAATTTTTATATATTAAATAAATATGGAAATAACTTTGTTAAGCAACACTAGTTCATGCTGGTTAAGGTACTAATCATGTATTTCTTTAAAACTCTTAATAATTTAATTAATTGAAGTTAGTTTTTCCCCTCAAGTAGTCCAGACTCATAAAATTTTACTCCAATTCCAAAAGCTATACTGTGTAACCTACTAATGAATTTATTTACTATAAGGCAAAATGAAAATTCCAACTTGCTTCCATACTTAACCAACATATTACAATGCCCATTAATATTATTGCCTTTTTTTCCCCTTCTCTGGCTCTGCAGAAAAAAGGATTTTAAAAGGATTCCACCCCATTGTTAAGGAATATTACAAATAAAACATTTAGGAAAGATTATAAACGTTCCTATTTTGTTACAAAAGAAAAGAATCAAGTATTTCACTTTCCTTTAAAGTATTCCTCTATTTTTTAGTATCAAGACTAACTTGTCATAGGACACATGTTCAAATTATCCTAAATGTTCATAATTCTAAAAGATCATATTAAGAGGCAATTATCTTTATATCTGTTTTAACATATTATTCAGAAAATGAAACAGCTCACTGAGCAGTTACGTGTTTTTTCACAATTATACAAAGACTCAGACATTATTCCTAATAGAACATTCATAATTTCTCCTGTTTAATTTAATCTGATGGTGCACAATCTACTAGAAAAAGTCAGGGAGTCGGGAGACCTATGTTCTCGTCTTAGCTTTGTAACTGACTAGCTGTGTTGGACACGTCACAGCTGCTCTATGCCTCAGCACATTTCAAATAGTGGCAATACCGCCTGACTCACAGGGCATAATGAGTATAAAACGAGGTTCTATAAAAGTAATTTGAAAAGTTGAAAACACTACACAAATGTAAGGGAATATGATGTGAATTTTTATAACGATTGTTAAAGCTGAAATGTCACCAAAATAAAAAGGCTGCATAATTTTTTAGAATTACAAAATACAGTAGTTTTTTTATAAGGTAAATGAAAATAGCAAAGCTAGGAGTAGCAATAAATTCTACTTGGCAAGTTCTCATTTAATTACATATACTATAATTACGAAAATCTAGGTAATACTCCATGAAAATGTTCTTCTTGACTGCAGTTTATGAGTTCTTGCCCAGATCTATGGATTGCCTAGCATCAGCAACTGTTTCAGGTACTCGGACAGTCATATTGTTCATAGACTTTGTTAAACAGATTTGGCAGCCCAAACGTGATCTGTTAGAAACAAAAACAAAACAAAAACACCATACTCTTTAGTTTTACCTAACTACTTGCATGATATGATAGTTACATAGAAAAAAACTGACATTTTCTTATAGAAGAAAGATTTGGCTCCTGAAGACACAGCAGATATAAAAGACAGAGGTGCATTGCTTTATTTTGAAATCCTAAAGGAAAACAGTTTTTCCCAAAGTCAACCCATGGTCTCATCTCACTTCCTAACAAGAAAGGATTAAATTGTTCTTTGTTCAAATTGACTCTTTGTCCCTGATCTACTCCTAATTTTTCTTTGAAAAAAGTTAATTTCTGATTAGAGTCATATATAAACATTATGTAAAACTTCATTAGCGATATGCCTCCTAAGACTGTTACCTACGCCAGTTTTGACCAGAATGAAAAATAACTTTTCTGATAAAGTGTTAAGAGGTAGAGATTTTTGAACAGATAAAAATTATTTATAGTTACTAGTATGTGCTAACATCTTTAAAAAGTCATGAGTGGTCTCTCAATTTAAATTTGCCCTATATATGTCTGCAAATGTATATGTATCTATACCCAGTCAAAATAAATTACCACAAAACTCCAAATAAATTACCACAAAACTCCAAATAAATTATTTCAATTTAATGAAAATTTTACTATACTATGAAATCTAAAACTGATGACAGTTTACAAATATTTACAATTCCAATTTAGACAACAGAAATGCCCTATGTATGGCATCATTCTATTTAAACTGTAAGTATAATGTGTTAGGTAAAAGAAACCTTATTTTCATGCATCTAGCCTTGGAAATAAATGATTTTATAAGCCCTTAACTTTTACTCACACCAATAAGAGTCATAAAATCTTACGTGTCTGTTAGTCCGAAGGCCAGATCAAGCATGTCATTCTCCTCATCAGTAACTGCTTCTAACTTTTCAAATATGTGGTCTTCAAAAACAAGGTGACAGGTGGAACAAGCCAATGTTCCTTCACAAGCGCCTATAAAAGGGACAAAGACTGAAATGATTGAACTCTATAGACTAAAAGAAATACAATGAGGGGCGGCTAGGTGGCGCAGTGAATAGAGCACCAGCCCTGGAGTCAGAAGGACCTGAGTTCCGAGCCGGCCTCAGACACTTAATCCACACAAACAAAAACCTAGCCCTGTAACCTTGGGCAAGTTACTTAACCCCAATTGCCCTAAAGGGGTGGCTAGGTGGCGCAGTGAGTAAGAGCACCGGCCTTGGATTTGGGATGACCCGAGATCAGATCTGGCCTCAGAAAATGAGCACCCACGCATAAATAATGACTAGCCATGTAACCCTGAGCAAGTTACTTAACCCCAATTGCTTTAAAAAAAAAAGAAATACAATGTTCCCCTAAAGTTAAAGATTTCCATGAAAGGTTTCAGTTTCTGATTTAGAACTTAAACATAGCAGGACACTTCTCTCAATTATGGATGAGAATGAGGAATGAAAAAAAAATTCAGCAATTTTTTCTAACAATATTTTCTGTCTGAAGGAAACAACCAACCCATAAAAACTTGTTGAATTATTACTACGTGAAAGACACTTGTGTTAGAGCTCTGGAGAATTCAGGAAAAAAACACAATACAGGGTAAATGTGACCATAGAGCTTACAATTTAAAGAGGAAATAAGATGTACACATGAAAAGAAAACACACGCTATTTTTTACATTAGTTAATTTTTCCCCACAGAACTCAGCACAATTAAGTTTTACAATACTTAAACTGAACTAGTTAAGAAGAAAATATAAGATAGTTGTAGGAAGAAAACATGAAAAAAGTTAATATCTCACTCCACATGGTCAGAGAATAATCAAATGTATCACTATGAATAACATGATTCTGAAAGGGTGAGAGCATATTTTTCATATTGGATTTTCCTGAACCTTCAAAAAGAAATCTTGTTTTTATAATTCCATATATTCTGATCCTAAAGACCTGAGACACCCAATCAGCAAGTCTTACTGATTCTTCTTCCACAATGTTGCTTTAATTCCTTCCATTCTTTCCCTGACCACCAATATCACCCCAGTATCAATATCTCATGCTACAATACTACAACAGCCTTTTAACTTGGCTACCTTTCTCTAGTCTCTCCTATCTCCAAAGCAACCTGAATACTACAGCCAGACTAATTTTCTCCAGGCACACCAATTACATTTGGTTCCAGTTTCAAATCCCTTGTTTACGTGTGTGTGTGTGTGTGTGTGAATGTACACACACATAATCACACATCCAACTTAATTCAATAAATATTCATAAAGTACTTGCCATATTCAAGGTTCTATGTTAGATGCTGAGGATAAACCAAAAAGTAGTCTTTGCTCTTAAGGAGCTTACATTCTAAGGATGTAACACAACAAGTGTACAGTAAGTACATACAAAGTATAGACAAAATAATACAAAGTAATTTTAAACAAGTGGCAACAACTAGGTCAATCTAGAGAGGACTTGAGGAGGTGGCATTGTGCTGGGTTTCAAGGTGGATGTAGAAGTCGAGGTGAGAGGGAAAGCACAGACTGGACATGGGGACCACCTGTGCAAAGACATGGATATGGGAGAGATGGAATCCTGCATATAC